>OX352777.1:0-17390 GCA_947095535.1 Poecilobothrus nobilitatus | reverse complement strand
ATTTAAATAAAAACTATTATAAAAATTAAAATAATTACTCAAAATACAAAAAATATTAAATAAATTTTTAAACTATTATTTTGTAAAAAACTAGTCCCCTTAGAATAATACGCTAAATTATAATATAAATTTTGAGACCCAAAAAATTCTGACCAACCTTGGTCTACTCTCTTATAAACGAGCCCCCCTAAATTTAAAGGATAATAGATAACTCCATAAGTAGAAATATAAGGTATAAATCATATACTACCTAAAAATACTCTAGTATTATAATAAATGAAAGATTTATTAAAAAAATATAAATTAATATTAGAAATAAAATACCCTATAATTGCCCCTATAATACATACAAATAAAGTTAATAATTTTAAATAATAAGGTAAACAAACTATAAAAGGAGTAGGAAAAATTAATCAATTTAATATACTACCACCAATAATTCTTATAATTAATAATCCTATTATTCCCCGTAATATAACTCAACCTTCATCATTTAAAACATTTAAAGCTCCTCTATGTAATTCTCCAGTTATAGAATAATATACTAACCGAAAAGAATAACATACAGTTAACCCTGTAGAAAAAAAATATAAAAAAAATCTAAATATATTAATATAAGAAAGTGAAACCGTTTCTAAAATTAAATCCTTAGAATAAAATCCAGCTAAAAAAGGCATTCCACATAAAGCTAGATTAGCCACATTAAAACAAGAAGAAGTAAAAGGTATATGAATTGATAAACCCCCTATATAACGAATGTCTTGAAAATTATTTATATTATGAATAATAGCTCCCGCACATATAAACAATAAAGCCTTAAATAATGCATGAGTCAATAAATGAAAAAAAGCTAATTTATAAAATCCTATTGATAAAATTCTCATTATTAGCCCTAATTGACTTAAAGTAGATAAAGCAATAATTTTTTTTAAATCAAACTCAAAATTAGCACCTATCCCAGCTATAAATATTGTTAATCCCGAAACAACTAATAAAAAACTTCCAGCTCAAGTATCACATAATAAAATATTAAAACGAATAAGCAAATACACCCCTGCAGTTACTAATGTGGAAGAATGAACTAAAGCAGAAACAGGGGTAGGAGCAGCTATAGCTGCCGGTAATCATGAAGAAAAAGGAATCTGAGCTCTTTTAGTTATAGCAGCTAATATAACTAATCCCCCAATAATTATTATAGAAAAATCATTTTTTATTAAATCTAAATAAAATACATAATTTCAACTTCCATAATTTAACATTCAAGCAATTGAAAGTAATAAAGCCACATCCCCAATTCGATTTGATAAAGCAGTTAATATCCCGGCATTATAAGATTTTTCATTTTGAAAATAAATAACCAAACAATAAGAAACTAATCCTAATCCATCTCATCCCAATAAAATTCTAATTAAATTAGGGCTAATAATTAATAATATTATTGATAAAACAAATAATAAAACTAATATAATAAACCGATTAATATTATAATCATTAGATATATATTCTTTTCTATAATAAATTACTAAAGAAGAAATAAGTAAAACAAAACTCATAAATAATAAACTTATTCAATCAAAAAGAAAAGTTATTACAATTCTAGTTGAATTTAAAGAAATAACTTCTCATTCAATAAATAAAGAGTAATCTATTATTAAAAAATTAATTCCTATAATAAATAATATTATTCTAATAAAAAATAAAAAAACAAATCTAATTAAACAAATAGATAAAAATTCCACGATCTAAAATGAAAAATTTTCATATCATTGACACCACAAATCAATATTTTTATTAAACTATTTAAATATAATCAAAGCATACATATATCACTTTTTAAAATTAATAAATTTAAAGGTAATCAATGTAAAAACAATAATAAATATTCTCGACATAAACCCCCTGAAATAGAATAAATACTAGAATAAATTTTACCATGCTGGCTATAAGCATATAAATATAAAGTATATGCCGCTCTAAAAAAAGACAATAATCTTAATATAATTATTCTTACTCAAGATCAACTAATAATTCTATTTAATAATCTAATTTCACCTAATAAATTCAAAGTAGGAGGAGCAGCTATATTACCCGCTCTTAATAAAAATCATCATAATGCTATTCTAGGTATAAAATTTAATAGACCTTTATTAATTAATAATCTACGACTACCTAAACGCTCATATGAAATATTAGCTAAACAAAATAATCCTGAAGAACACAATCCATGAGCAATTATTAAAGTATATGAGCCACAAAATCCTCAATATGTTATTGTTATTAATCCTCTTAAAACAATACCTATATGAGCTACAGAAGAATAGGCAATTAAAGACTTTAGATCTGTTTGACGTAAACAAATTAAACTAACTAAAACTCCCCCGACTAATCTAATTCTTACTCAAATATAATTAAATTTTAATCCACTAACTTGTAAAAAAGAAAATACCCGCAATAAACCGTATCCCCCTAATTTTAATATAATACCCGCTAAAATTATAGAACCTGAAACTGGAGCTTCAACATGAGCCTTAGGAAGTCATAAATGGACTAAAAATATAGGTATTTTTACTAAAAAAGCAAAAATTATTACTAAATATAATAAATCATAATTATATATATTATTTATTATTATATAAAAATTTATTGTATAAAGATCATTATAAATATAAAAAATTCCAATTATTATTGGTAAAGAAGCTAATAATGTATAAAATAATAAATAAATCCCGGCTTGTAAACGCTCAGGTTGATACCCTCACCCTAAAACCAAAAATATAGTAGGAATTAAACTACCTTCAAAAAATAAATAAAACAAAAATAAATTTATAGTCGAAAATCTTAATACTAAAAGAAGTAATAATATTAAAATATTAAATAAAAATAAATTTTTATAATTATCATATTTTTCTACTGATTCTCTAGCTAATAATATTAAAGCACAAATCCAAATTCTTAATAAAACTAAACCATAAGAAATTATATCACACCCTAAAAAATATCTTACCCCTATAAAATAATTCCCAAAATATCCTATTATAATAAATAAAAAACCTATTAAAAATAATATATTTTGAACCATTCAAAATATATTATTTATAAAACTAAAAATAATTAAAGTTAATAAAAAAAATAAAAATTTTAACATTGTAATACTCTAAAAGATTGAAAATAATCATTTCCATGGGTACGAATTAAAGAAACTAAAATAGAAAGCCCTAAAGCTCCCTCACAAACTCTGAAAGTTAGAAATATTATAGTAAAAAATCTTTGATACCCTAATCTTATTAAATACATAAATAATAACCCAAATAATCTTAAAACAATATATTCTAATCTAAGAAGTATTGATAATAAATGCTTTCGATTTAAAACAAATACTAATACCCCCGATAAAAATATAAAAATAAACACTAAATAATAAATTGTTATCATTAGTAAGTTTTAATAGTTTAAAAAAAACATTGGTCTTGTAAATCAAAAATAAAAATTAATTTTTTAAAACTTCAAGAGAAAAGAAATTCTTTTTCATTAACTCCCAAAGTTAATATTTTAAAATAAACTACCTCTTGAATTTTTTAATCTCTTGAAATCTTTCAATTATTTATAAGTTTATCTATTATTACGTCTAGATTAATTTTTATACAAATAAATCATCCTCTAGCTATAGGACTAATACTATTAATTCAAACATTTATAGTATGTTTAGCATCAGGAATTATTTCTAAAACTTTTTGATTTTCATATATTTTATTTTTAGTATTTTTAGGGGGAATGCTTGTTTTATTTATTTATGTTACATCTTTAGCATCAAATGAAATATTTTCACTTTCTATAAAAACTCTTTTATTAACAATTATAATAATCATTTTATCTATATTATTAATAATTATTGTAGATATAAATACTTTAACCCCTATTATAGAAAACATTGAAATAATAGAATTATCTAATTCAAATTTATTAATTAAAGAAAATTCTATTATATTAAATAAAATTTATAATTACCCAACAAATTTAATAACATTAGTATTAATTAATTATTTATTAATTTCATTAATTGCTATTGTAAAAATTACAAATGTATTTTATGGGCCTTTACGTCAAATAAACTAATGAATAAACCTTTACGATTAGAACACCCCTTATTAAAAATTGCTAATAATGCATTAGTGGATTTACCTGCTCCGGTTAATATTTCAGCATGATGAAATTTTGGATCACTGCTAGGATTATGTTTAGTAATTCAAATTTTAACAGGCTTATTCTTAGCTATACATTATACAGCAGACATTAGAATAGCATTTAATAGTGTTACGCATATCTGCCGAGATGTAAATTACGGATGATTATTACGTACATTACACGCAAATGGTGCATCATTTTTTTTTATTTGCATTTATCTTCATGTTGGTCGTGGTATTTATTACGGCTCTTACTTATTTATTCCTACATGATTTGCAGGAGTAATTTTATTATTTTTAGTTATAGGAACGGCATTTATAGGATATGTATTACCCTGAGGACAAATATCTTTTTGAGGAGCTACTGTAATTACAAACTTACTATCTGCTATTCCCTATTTAGGAACAATACTAGTTCAATGAGTATGAGGAGGATTTGCTGTAGATAATGCAACTCTTACCCGATTTTTTACATTTCATTTTATTTTACCTTTTATTGTTGCAGCTATAACAATAATTCATTTATTATTTCTTCATCAAACAGGATCAAATAATCCTTTAGGAATTAATTCTAATAGAGATAAAATCCCCTTTCACCCTTATTTTTCATTTAAAGATATTGTAGGATTTATTATTATAATTATAGCTCTTACACTATTAACTTTAATTAATCCTTATTTATTAGGAGACCCTGATAATTTTATTCCTGCTAATCCCTTAGTAACACCAGTTCATATCCAACCAGAATGATATTTTTTATTTGCATATGCAATTTTACGGTCTATTCCCAACAAATTAGGCGGAGTAATTGCCCTTGTATTATCAATTGCTATTTTATTTATTTTACCCTTTACACATAAAAGAAAATTTCGAGGTATTCAATTTTATCCTGTTAATCAAATTTTATTTTGATTTATAGTAACTATTGTAATTTTATTAACATGAATTGGAGCACGTCCAGTAGAAGATCCCTATGTATTTGTAGGACAATTATTAACTATTTTATATTTTCTATATTTTATTATAAATCCAATTATTACTATTTGATGAGATAAATTATTAAATTAGTTAATGAGCTTGAATAAGCATATGTTTTGAAAACATAAGATAGAAAATAAAAATTTCTATTAACTTTACTAATAATAATTCATTAAATTAAAGTAAATAATAATATTTTTAACCCTAAAAAAAAAATTAAAAAATTTAATGAAAATGGTAAAAAACATTTTCACGCTAAATATATTAATTTATCATAACGAAATCGAGGTAAAGTTCCACGAGCTCAAATAAATATAAAAGAAATAAATACTAATTTTAAATAAAATATTAAACTAAAAATATCCCCACCTAAAAAAATTATTGAAAATAATATTCTTATAAATAAAATTCTAGCATATTCTGCTAAAAAAATTAATGCAAATCCCCCTCTTCTATATTCAACATTAAACCCTGAAACTAACTCAGATTCTCCTTCAGCAAAATCAAAAGGTGTCCGATTAGTTTCAGCTAAACATGAAGCAAATCAAACCAAAGCTAAAGGAAATAGTAAAAATAAAAATCAAATATTTTTTTGGTAATAATAAAAATCTAATAAATTATAACCTCCAATTAAAATAACAAATGATAATATAATTAGAGCTAAACTAACTTCATAAGAAATAGTTTGAGCTACAGCTCGAAGCCCTCCCAATAATGCATAATTTGAATTAGAAGATCACCCCGCAATTATAACAGTATAAACCCCTAATCTAGTACAAGATAAAAAAAATAATAAACCTAAATTAAATGAATATAATTTAACTATTAAAGGTGTGCATATTCATGCTAATAATGATAAAAAAAGAGAAAAAATAGGAGAAAAATAATAACAAATATAATTAGATATTAAAGGATAAGTCTGTTCCTTTGTAAATAACTTAATAGCATCACAAAAAGGCTGAGGAATACCTATAAATCCTACTTTATTAGGACCCTTACGAATTTGAATATATCCTAAAACTTTACGCTCTAATAATGTTAAAAAAGCAACCCCTACTAGTACACAAATAATTAAAATTAAACTTCCAATTAGTCTTAAAAATAATTCAATATAATACAAGTACTATTTGTAATATAAATTACATATATAAATTCTAAATTTATTGCACTAATCTGCCAAAATAGCTAATATTACTAATATTCAATATATAAAAAATTAATATTTTTAATACTTGGTCCTTTCGTACTAAAGTATTATTATAGTTTAAAGATAGAAACCAACCTGGCTCACGCCGGTTTGAACTCAGATCATGTAAGAAATTAAAAGTCGAACAGACTTAATACACTAAGCGGCTACACCTAGAATTAATCTTAATCCAACATCGAGGTCGCAAACTATTTTATCGATAAGAACTCTCCAAAATAATTACGCTGTTATCCCTAAGGTAACTTAAATTTTTAATCACTAATAATGGATCAAAAAATCATAAATTAATGTAATAAAATTATGAAAGTTTATTAAATTTCATTGTCACCCCAACAAAATAATTTAATTTATAAATCTAAAAAATAACCTAAAAAAACTTATAAATAAATTATAAAGATCTATAGGGTCTTCTCGTCTTTTAAGTATATTTTAGCTTTTTAACTAAAAAATAAAATTCTATAAAAATTTTAATGAGACAGCTTATATCTCGTTCAATCATTCATACAAGCCTTCAATTAAAAGACTAATGATTATGCTACCTTTGCACAGTCAAAATACTGCGGCCCTTAAATTTTTATCAGTGGGCAGATTAGACTTTAAATTAAACTCAAAAAGACATGTTTTTGTTAAACAGGCGAACATAATTTTTGCCGAATTCCTTATAAAAACCTATCAATAAAATTTAAATCTACAATAAAAATTATACTAATTTTATCATTATTAATTAAATTTATATATTAAATTTAAAATTTTAATAAAATAATTAAAACAAAATAAATCATATTATAAAAAATATAATTTATAAAAAAATCTTTAATGATTGCTAATTCTAAGCATACAAATATTTTTTATTAATAAAAATTTTTAACAATTTACTTAACAGCTCATCCCGTTAAATATAACTTTAAATCAATAATAAATTTATAAAATAAATTATTACATGATAAAAAACTAAATTAAATTCATTTCTTAAAAAACTAGATATCAAGGAATACGAATAACATTTCATTTCTAATTAAATATTTACAATAAATTTATAACATTAACTATTATATTTAATTAAATCATTCCTTTTCGAGAAAATTTTAATAAAAAATTTTTATTTAATAAACCCTGATACACAAGGTACGAAAAATTAAATCTTCTTTTTAACTATATATTTTTCAATTATTTCAAAATTCTTTTACAATACAAATAAACTATTATTAAAATTATTAGTTTTTTATAAAATACTAAAACAAAAATAAAATAATTATTTTTAATAATAATATAACAAAAAAAAATATTAATAATTATATATTATCAATTTATATTGATTTGCACAATAATCTTTTCAATGTAAATGAAATACTTTACTAAAAAAGCTTTAAATTGTCATTCTAGATACACTTTCCAGTACATCTACTATGTTACGACTTATCTTATATTATTAACAAGAGCGACGGGCGATGTGTACATATTTTAGAGCTAAAATCAATTTTTTTATCTTTAAAAATTTACTATTAAATCCACTTTCAAAAAATAATTTCATATTTAAATCCATTTAAATAATTTTATTGTAACCCATAAATTCTTAATTATAAGCTGCACCTTGACCTGATTTACTTTTTTATATAAAATTATGAAAATTATTTTTCTTATAAAATTTTCAAATAACAGCGGTATACAAACTGAAAAACAAAATTAAGTGAGGTCCATCGTGGATTATCGATTATACTACAGGTTCCTCTAAATAGACTAAAATACCGCCAAATTTTTTAAGTTTCAAGACCTTAACTAATACTACTCTGATTTTTTAATTATACAATTTTTATAATAGGGTATCTAATCCTAGTTTAATACAAAAATTTTTAAGCTTCAATATTTATTTTTATATTAATTCAAATAAATTAAAATTTCACCTAAAAAATTACTATTTATTAAATAAATTTTTATTTAACTCAATCCAATATAATTTACTTGTATTTTTTGTATAACCGCAGCTGCTGGCACAAGTTTAGCCAATACTTAATAGTATTAATAATTCTAGAATTACCTAATAATTAATATTATTTACTGCGAATAAAAATAATATAATATTCTTTTAGAATAAAATAAATTCACACAAAAATTTACATATAAAACAAACTTATAATAAATTAATAAGCCAAAATAAAACTTTTTATAAATAAAATAAAACTTTATAAAATAAATATTATAATATAATAAAATATATAAATTAAACAAAAATAATACTTATAAAATAATTATTTAATTATAAGTAAAATAACTAAAATCAATTAAATCCTCACTTATAAATAAATTAACCCCCTTAATTAATTTTCATTTTATATAAAAAATAATATTATAAATTATAAATATAAAACTAAATTAATAGATTAATAATTAATTAATTTAAATAAATTATTTTATAAATAATAAATATATATTAATTAAATTTATTATACTATAAATAATTTATTGTAATAAAATTATATAAATAATTAAAATTAATTAAATCCTCACTTATAAATAAATTAATCCCCTTAATTAATTTTCATTTTATATAAAAAATAATATTATAAATTATAAATATAAAACTAAATTAAAAGATTAATAATTAATTAATTTAAATAAATTATTTTATTAATAATAAATATATACTAATTAAATTTATTATACTATAAATAACTTATTGTAATAAAATTATATAAATAATTAAAATTAATTAAATCCTCACTTATAAATAAATTAATCCCCTTAATTAATTTTCATTTTATATAAAAAATAATATTATAAATTATAAATATAAAACTAAATTAAAAAATTAATAATTAATTAATTTAAATAAATTATTTTATTAATAATAAATATATACTAATTAAATTTATTATACTATAAATAACTTATTGTAATAAAATTATATAAATAATTAAAATTAATTAAATCCTCACTTATAAATAAATTAATCCCCTTAATTAATTTTCATTTTATATAAAAAATAATATTATAAATTATAAATATAAAACTAAATTAAAAGATTAATAATTAATTAATTTAAATAAATTATTTTATTAATAATAAATATATACTAATTAAATTTATTATACTATAAATAACTTATTGTAATAAAATTATATAAATAATTAAAATTAATTAAATCCTCACTTATAAATAAATTAATCCCCTTAATTAATTTTCATTTTATATAAAAAATAATATTATAAATTATAAATATAAAATTAAATTAAAAGATTAATAATTAATTAATTTAAATAAATTATTTTATTAATAATAAATATATACTAATTAAATTTATTATATTATAATTAACTTATTGTAATAAAATTATATAAATAATTAAAATTAATTAAATCCTCACTTATAAATAAATTAATCCCCTTAATTAATTTTCATTTTATATAAAAAATAATATTATAAATTATAAATATAAAACTAAATTAAAAGATTAATAATTAATTAATTTAAATAAATTATTTTATTAATAATAAATATATACTAATTAAATTTATTATATTATAAATAACTTATTGTAATAAAATTATATAAATAATTAAAATTTATTAAAATATTATATAATTTTTTTTTTTTTTTTTTTAATATAAATATTTAATATATATATATATATTTATTTTTTATTTATATAGATATATATATATATATAATCTATATATATTTATTTATTTCTTATTTATATAGATGCATATATTAATAGTTCTCTATAATATATATATAATTTATATTAATATAAATATCATTAATTATAAATTATATATATATAATATAAATATTTAATATATATATATATAATCTATATATATTTATTTATTTCTTATTTATATAGATGCATATATTAATAGTTCTCTATAATATATATATAATTTATATTAATATAAATATCATTAATTATAGATTATATATATATAATATAAATATTTAATATATATATATATAATCTATATATATTTATTTATTTCTTATTTATATAGATGCATATATTAATAGTTCTCTATAATATATATATAATTTATATTAATATAAATATCATTAATTATAGATTATATATATATAATATAAATATTTAATATATATATATATAATCTATATATATTTATTTATTTCTTATTTATATAGATGCATATATTAATAGTTCTCTATAATATATATATAATTTATATTAATATAAATATCATTAATTATAGATTATATATATATAATATAAATATTTAATATATATATATATAATCTATATATATTTATTTATTTCTTATTTATATAGATGCATATATTAATAGTTCTCTATAATATATATATAATTTATATTAATATAAATATCATTAATTATAGATTATATATATATAATATAAATATTTAATATATATATATATAATCTATATATATTTATTTATTTCTTATTTATATAGATGCATATATTAATAGTTCTCTATAATATATATATAATTTATATTAATATAAATATCATTAATTATAGATTATATATATATAATATAAATATTTAATATATATATATATATATATACATAAATATAATTTAAATTTTTAATTAATTAAATAAAAAATTATTTTTAATTAATTCATAATTAAAAATAATTAACAAAACTATAACATTAAATAAGTATAATTTTTATAAAAAAAAAAAAAAAATTATATAAAAATGAATTGCCTGAAAAAGGATTACTTTGATAGAGTAAATCATATAATTTATTAATTATATTCATTATATTTAATAGAATTAAACTATCTCTTAAAGCATCAAAAGCTTTTGTGCATCATACACTAAAATATATATATATATATGTATATCTATTAATAATTTTTTAAAAAGATAAGCTAATTAAGCTACTGGGTTCATACCCCAATTATAAAGGTTATAATCCTTTTCTTTTTAATTATAAAAAATTCTTCTAAAATTTTATTCTTAATTATTATTATAATAGGAACATTAATAGCAGTATCAGCTAATTCTTGGTTAGGAGCTTGAATAGGACTAGAAATTAATTTATTAGCATTTATCCCCTTAATAAATGATATTAATAATTTAAAATCCTCAGAAGCTTCATTAAAATATTTTTTAACCCAAGCATTAGCCTCAAGAATCCTATTATTTGCCATTATTATTTATATAATAAAATTTAATTTTATCTTTCAAATTTCTGTCGAAGAAAATTATAATAAAATAATTATTTTATCTGCTTTACTATTAAAAAGAGGCACAGCTCCTTTCCATTTCTGATTTCCAGAGGTAATAGAAGGAATATCATGAATTAATTCATTAATTCTAATAACTTGACAAAAAATTGCCCCCTTAATATTAATTTCTTATATTATATTAAATCAATTTATTATATGAATTATTTGTATTTCTTTAATTACAGGATCTTTAGGAGGATTAAATCAAACTTCCTTACGAAAAATTATAGCTTATTCATCAATTAATCACTTAGGATGAATATTAGGAGCCATATTTATTAATGAAAATATTTGATTAACATATTTTCTATTTTATTGCTTTTTATCAATTACAATTGTAGTATCTTTTAATATAGTTAAAGTATTTCATTTTAATCAAATATTTTCATCAATATTTGCTTCTAAAACAACTAAACTATTAATGATAATTAATTTACTCTCATTAGGAGGACTCCCTCCATTTTTAGGGTTCTTACCTAAATGAATTACAATTCAATATTTAACTATGAATATACAAATATTTATTACTATGATTATGATCTGTACAACTCTTATTACATTATTCTTTTATTTACGAATAGCATTTTCAACATTTATAATAAATTATTATGAAAATAATTGAATAAATGAATCATTTTATAATTCAAATATAATAAATATATACATTAGTATATCATTTATATCTACATTTGGATTACCTTTACTTTCAATTATATTTATAATAATATAAGGCTTTAAGTTAAAAAAACTAATAGCCTTCAAAGCTATAAATATAAGTATAAATCTTTTAAGCCTTAGTAAATTATTACTCCTTTAGAATTGCAGTCTAATATCATATATACATGACTATAAAGCCTGATTAAAGAGATAAATTCTCATAAATAGATTTACAATCTAACGCCTAAATTTCAGCCATTTAATCGCGACAATGGTTATTCTCTACAAATCATAAAGATATTGGAACATTATATTTTATTTTTGGAGCTTGAGCAGGAATAGTAGGAACATCTCTTAGTATTATTGTTCGAGCTGAACTTGGACATCCAGGAGCATTGATTGGTGATGATCAAATTTATAATGTAGTAGTTACAGCCCATGCTTTTGTTATAATTTTTTTTATAGTTATACCTATTATAATTGGAGGATTTGGAAATTGACTAGTTCCTCTTATATTAGGAGCCCCTGATATAGCATTTCCTCGAATAAATAATATAAGATTTTGAATATTACCTCCATCTTTAACCTTATTATTAGCTAGAAGTATAGTAGAAAATGGAGCAGGAACAGGATGAACAGTTTATCCCCCTTTATCAGCAGGAATCGCTCATGGAGGAGCATCAGTTGATTTAGCTATTTTTTCCTTACATTTAGCAGGAATTTCATCAATTTTAGGAGCTGTAAACTTTATTACTACAGTAATTAATATACGATCTACAGGAATTACATTTGATCGAATACCATTATTTGTATGATCTGTTGTAATTACAGCTATTTTATTATTATTATCTTTACCTGTTTTAGCCGGAGCTATTACAATACTTTTAACAGACCGAAATCTAAATACTTCTTTCTTTGACCCAGCTGGAGGAGGAGACCCTATTTTATACCAACATTTATTCTGATTTTTCGGGCACCCAGAAGTATATATTTTAATCCTCCCAGGATTTGGTATAATTTCTCATATTATTAGCCAAGAATGTGGAAAAAAAGAAACATTTGGATCTTTAGGAATAATTTATGCAATATTAGCTATTGGATTACTAGGATTTATTGTATGAGCACATCATATATTTACAGTAGGAATAGATGTTGATACACGAGCATACTTTACATCAGCTACAATAATTATTGCTGTCCCTACAGGAATTAAAATTTTTAGTTGATTAGCAACTTTACATGGATCTCAATTATCTTATTCACCAGCTTTATTGTGAGCATTAGGATTTGTATTTTTATTTACAGTAGGTGGTTTAACAGGAGTTGTTTTAGCCAATTCATCAATTGATATCATTTTACATGATACATATTATGTAGTAGCCCATTTTCATTATGTATTATCAATAGGAGCAGTATTTGCAATTATAGCAGGATTTATTCATTGATACTCCCTATTTACAGGATTAACCCTTAATTCAATATGATTAAAAAGTCAATTTATCATTATATTTATTGGAGTAAATTTAACTTTTTTCCCTCAACATTTTTTAGGATTAGCTGGAATACCCCGACGATACTCAGATTATCCTGATGCATATACTGCCTGAAATGTAATTTCAACTATTGGATCAACTATTTCATTATTAGGAATTTTATTTTTTTTATTTATTATTTGAGAAAGTATAATTACTCAACGACAAGTAATCTATCCTATTCAATTAAATTCTTCAATTGAATGATATCAAAATATTCCTCCAGCAGAACATAGCTATTCAGAATTACCTTTATTAACTAATTTCTAATGTGGCAGATTAGTGCAATGGATTTAAACTCCATATATAAAGTATTTAACTTTTATTAGAAATTAATGTCAACATGAGCTAACTTAGGTTTACAGGATAGAGCTTCCCCATTAATAGAACAATTAATCTTTTTTCATGATCACGCGCTATTAATTCTTATTATAATTACTGTATTAGTTGGTTATTTAATAGGAATATTATTTTTTAATAAATATACAAATCGATTTTTACTACATGGACAAACAATTGAAGTAATTTGAACTATTTTACCAGCAATTGTATTATTATTTATCGCATTTCCATCTCTTCGATTATTATATTTATTAGACGAAATCAACGAACCAATTATTACTCTAAAATCCATTGGACATCAATGATACTGAAGTTATGAATATTCTGATTTTATAGATGTAGAATTTGATTCATATATAATCCCTACCAATGAGCTACCTATTGATGGATTCCGACTTTTAGACGTAGATAACCGAGTAATTTTACCTATAAATTCTCAAATTCGAATTCTTGTAACAGCTGCGGATGTTATTCATTCATGAACTATTCCAGCTTTAGGAGTTAAAGTAGATGGAACCCCCGGACGATTAAATCAAACTAATTTTTTTATTAATCGCCCTGGATTATTCTTTGGTCAATGCTCTGAAATTTGTGGAGCAAATCATAGTTTTATACCTATTGTAATTGAAAGTGTCCCAGTCAATTTCTTTATTAAATGAATTTCATCAATAAACTAAATCATTAGATGACTGAAAGCAAGTAATGGTCTCTTAAACCACAATATAGTAAATTAGCAATTACTTCTAATGAATTTATATTAAAAAATTAGTTAAAAATATAACATTAGTATGTCAAACTAAAATTATTAGTATTACTAATATTTTTTAATTCCACAAATAGCTCCTCTTAGCTGATTAAGTTTATATATTATATTTTCTATTACATTAATTCTATTTTGTATAGTTAATTACTTTATTTTTATCCCTCTAGCCCCAAAAAAAAGTAAGTCAGAAAAAATGACTAAATCTTCTTTTAATTGAAAATGATAACTAATTTATTCTCCGTTTTTGACCCTTCATCAAGTATTTTTAATTTATCATTAAATTGAATAAGAACTTTTATTGGTATTTTAATAATTCCCCCCTTATTTTGATTAATGCCCTCTCGATATCATATTATTTGAAATTCTATTTTACTAACTCTTCATAAAGAATTTAAAACTCTTTTAGGGCCAACTGGTCATAGAGGTAGAACATTTATTTTTATCTCTTTATTTTCAATAATTATATTTAATAATTTTCTTGGACTATTTCCTTATATTTTTACAAGAACAGCCCATATAACTCTTTGTTTAAGATTAGCTTTACCTTTATGATTGAGATTTATAATTTATGGATGAATTAATCATACACAACATATATTTGCACATTTAGTCCCTCAAGGAACTCCTGCTGTATTAATACCTTTTATAGTATGCATTGAAACGATTAGAAATGTTATTCGACCAGGAACTTTAGCTGTTCGATTAACTGCTAATATAATTGCTGGCCATTTATTATTAACACTATTAGGAAATACTGGCCCCTCATTATCTATTATACTTGCAACTTTTCTAATTATTGGTCAAATTGCTTTACTTATTTTAGAATCAGCAGTTGCAATTATTCAATCTTATGTATTTGCAGTTTTAAGAACTTTATACTCTAGAGAAGTAAACTAATGTCAACTCACTCTAATCATCCCTTTCACTTAGTAGATTATAGTCCATGACCTTTAACAGGAGCTATTGGAGCTATAACTATAGTATCAGGTCTAGTTAAATGATTTCATCAATTTAATCCCTCTCTTTTAATTTTAGGAACAGTAATTACCATATTAACAATATATCAATGATGACGAGATATTTCTCGAGAAGGAACTTTTCAAGGCCTTCACTCATACCCAGTAACAATTGGCTTACGATGAGGAATAATTTTATTTATTATTTCAGAAGTATTCTTTTTTGTTTCTTTCTTTTGAGCATTTTTTCATAGTAGTTTATCGCCAGCAATTGAATTAGGGGCTACATGACCTCCTATAGGAATTATCCCCTTTAATCCCTTCCAAGTACCTCTTTTAAATACAGCGATTTTATTAGCATCAGGAGTAACAGTTACATGGGCTCATCATAGTTTAATAGAAGGAAATCATTCACAAACTACCCAAGGTTTATTTTTTACAGTTCTTTTAGGAATTTATTTTTCTATTTTACAAGCATATGAATATATTGAAGCTCCATTCACTATTGCAGATTCAGTTTATGGGTCTACATTTTATATAGCAACTGGATTTCACGGACTTCATGTATTAATTGGAACAACTTTTTTACTTGTATGTTTAATTCGACATTTAAATAATCATTTTTCAAAAACTCATCATTTTGGTTTTGAGGCTGCCGCTTGATATTGACATTTCGTTGATATTGTATGATTATTCCTTTATATTTCAATTTACTGATGAGGTGGTTAATTATCTATATAGTATAAAGTATATATGACTTCCAATCATAAGGTCTATTAATATAATAGTATAGATAATTCTTTTAATTTTTTTAATAGGTTTACTAATTATTATTATTTCTATTGTAGTAATAATATTAGCTTCAATTCTTTCTAAAAAATCTATTATTGACCGAGAAAAAAGATCCCCGTTTGAGTGCGGTTTTGACCCTAAATCCTCTTCTCGATTACCCTTCTCTCTTCAATTTTTTTTAATTGCTATTATTTTTCTTATTTTTGACGTAGAAATTGCATTAATCTTACCAATTATTGTAATTATAAATTTTTCCAATATAATAGTATGAATATTAACTAGTATAATTTTTATTATTATTTTATTAGTGGGACTTTACCATGAATGAAATCAAGGAGCTTTAAATTGATCAACGTAGGGCTGTAGTTAAATATAACATTTGATTTGCATTCAAAAAGTATTGATTTTTCAATCTGCCTTGAATATGAAGCGATAAATTGCAATTAGTTTCGACCTAATCTTAGATGTCTTCATCCTTATTCTATTAATTGAAGCCAAAAAGAGGCATATCACTGTTAATGATATAATTGAGATAAATACTCCAATTAAAGAAGTATGATGTATCAAATAAAAGCTGCTAACTTTTTCTTTTAATGGTTAAATTCCATTTATACTTCTATTTATATAGTTTAAAAAAAAACTTTACATTTTCATTGTAAAAATAAAGAAATTCTTTTATAAATTACTAAAATTAATTAACTAATATGCTTAAAGATAATTATATCTCCCTAACATCTTCAGTGTTATGCTCTAATTATAAGCTATTTAAAC
>CAMUPU010000079.1:0-10000 GCA_947095535.1 Poecilobothrus nobilitatus | reverse complement strand
GCGAAAAATGTGTGCTCGACGTCATCCTGTCCGTTTTCACAGAACAGGCACTCCGCGATGCACTTTTCCCAATTCCTGCTCAGGGTAGGACCTGAAGTAACCGTGTCCGGACAGGAACTGTGTGAGGTAGTAGTCAACCTCCCCATTTCGCCGCTCAAGTCACGGTTTGATCTCTGGGATGAGAGTTCTTGTCCAGAGACTTCTCCTTTCCCTCTCCCACATTTCCTGCCAAATCGCCACCGTGTTGGACCTCTCCTCCACTCTGATGGCCTCAGGATTACCCTCTTCCTTTCTCCGGTATACCAATTGCCGCTCCTGTGCCAGGAGTGCAATTGGTATAACGCCGGCTATCACAAGGACAGCCAGCTCCGACACCGTCCTGTAGACTGAAGCAACCCTCAAGGCTGCTCTCCTCTGCACTCGGGCCAGTCTCAGTCTGTACATCTCCTTGGAGAGGGCATGCGCCCAAACTTCAGATCCGTACAGCAAGACCGACATGACCGAGGACATTAGCAGCCTCCTAGTCCCCGCTTTAGGTCCACCCACGTTGGCCATTAATCTGCTCAGGGCCGCAATACCTCCTGCAGCCCTGTCCACCGTTGCCTTTATTTGCTCGAAGAAGCTGAGGCCACGATCTACAAGCACGCCAAGGTATTTCACCGCCGGTTTAGTCATAACGTCCAACTCCCCCACACGCAGAGGGAGTATGGTGTTTATCCTCTTTTTAGTTAGGACCACGATCTCCGTCTTGTTAAGAGCCAGCGGCAGCCCATGCCCATCCATCCACGCACTGATGGTGCGCATCGCTTGGTTGAGCTTGAACTGCGCTAGCTCCACACTCCGCGCCGCGATAAGTAGGGCCACTTCATCGGCATACCCGACAAGTACGGTCTCGTCGGGCATGCCCAGCCGCAACAGACCGTCGTACAAAGCGATCCAGAGATCAGGGCCAAGAACAGACCCCTGCGCCGCGCCTGAGGTTACAATCATACTCCTCGAACCCTCAAGTGTGTCGTACACAAGGGTTCGATCCGCTAGGTAGTCGTCCACCATCCGGAGGAGGTATCCCGGAACTCGGTAATCCTCCTCCAGTGCCCTAATGACGTCTACCCACCTGAGGGAGTTAAACGCATTTCTCACGTCAAGTGTCACGAACAGGACAATTCAACGCGAGAAATGATTATGACTCTCCGCCCGATTTACGGCCTCCGCCACCTCAGTGATGGCATCAACCGTCGACCGACCCGACCTGAAGCCAAACTGCCGTGGCGATAGGCCTCCCGCGTCCGCGATGGCGCACTGCAACCGCGACCTCAGCAACTTCTCCAAAACCTTTCCAGCCGTGTCTAACAAACACAGCGGCCTGTAGTAAGAGGGAAGCTCCTGTACACGCATTGTACATGTTGAGCAAGTGGTTAGGGTTAACCCGGTAGACCCGCTTCCAAATTTCAACCGGGAATCCATCCGGCCCAGGCGCCTTCCTTGGTTTGAGAGAGCTAGCAGCCGCTTCCACTTCCTCCATGCGAAAGTAGACGATCTCATCCACATTACCAAAATTCCTCCGTATTCTTTCCGGATGCACCGGAAAGAGCCCGCGAACTATATAGTTCATCGATGCAGCATCCATAAGGTTGGTACAGCCTCGGGTCCAAATTTTTGAGACACGATTTTGTAGCCCAAACCCCACGGGTCGACAGGCGCCGAAGCCTAAGGCACTCCCTTCGAAGCTCCGCGATTTGACGAGTCCACCAGTATACAGGTCTCTTCCCATGCCGAGGCCGGCTGCGAGGAATGGAAGCCTCACAAGCCTCGCCAACCAGCCGTAAGGTAGAATCGACGATCATCTCGCAGTGGGCCCGACTCCCCTGCTCGGTATTCATGGGTGCCACCAACTCCCATGAAACCGAACTGGCGAACCCAGCCTCATCAATTCTACCCACGTTCCAGGAAGAGCGGCCAGCAGGCATCGCCTGCTGCTGCTGACCTTCGCGGAAATCGAACCTAAATGCTATATACTGGTGGTCGCTACCCGTATAATCCTCGATCACATGCCAATCCGCAACACGAGAAGCAAGTCGCTCCGAAGCAAACGAGACATCTGGGATGGTTCCTGCGCAACCAGGACGTCTAAAGGTTGGCGTGTTTCCGACGTTCAGGACAAGGAGACCCGTCCTGGACGCCATCTCCAACACATACCCCCCTCTAGCATCCGGATTTGGCATTCCCCATTCCAGTGCCTTCCCGTTGAAATCGCCGCCCACTACCACGCCACCAGCATAACCAAGGATCAAGTCCTCGAGATCGTCTAGTTTCTTCAGAAACTAGAAGTAACCGTGTCCGGACAGGAACTGTGTGAGGTAGTAGTCCACCTCCCCATGTCGCCGCTCAAGCCACGGTTTGATCTCTGGGATGAGAGTTCTTGTCCAGAGGCTTCTCCTTTCCCTCTCCCACATTTCCTGCCAAATCGCCACCGTGTTTGACCTCTCCTCCACTCTGATGGCCTCAGGATTGCCCTCTTCCTTTCTCCGGTATACCAATTCCCGCTCCTGTGCCAGGAGTGCAATTGGTATAACGCCGGCTATCACAAGGACAGCCGGCTCCGACACCGTCCTGTAGGCTGAAGCAACCCTCAACCCTCTGCACTCGGGCCAGTCTCAGTCTGTACATCTCCTTGGAAAGGGCATGCGCCCAAACTTCAGATCCGTACAGCAAGACCGACATGACCGAGGACATTAGCAGCCTCCTAGTCCCAGCTTTAGGTCCACCGACGTTGGCCATTAATCTGCTCAGGGCCGCAATACCTCCTGCAGCCCTGTCCGCCGTTGTCTTTATTTGCTCGAAGAAGCTGAGGCCACGATCTACAAGCACGCCAAGGTATTTCACCGCCGGTTTAGTCATAACGTCCAACTCCCCCACACGCAGAGGGAGTATGGTGTTTATCCTCTTTTTAGTTAGGACCACGATCTCCGTCTTGTTAAGAGCCAGCGACAGCCCATGCCCTTCCATCCACGCACTGATGGTGCGCATCGCTTGGTTGAGCTTGAACTGCGCTAGCTCCACACTCCGCGCCGCGATAAGTAGGGCCACGTCATCGGCATACCCGACAAGTACTGTTTCGTCGGGCATGCCCAGCCGCAACAGACCGTCGTACGAAGCGTTCCAGAGATCGGGGCCAAGAACAGACCCCTGCGCTGCGCCTGAGGTTACAATCATACTCCTCGAACCCTCAAGTGTGTCGTACACAAGGGTTCGATCCGCCAGGTAGTCGTCCACCATCCGGAGGAGGTATCCCGGAACTCGGTAATCCTCCTCCAGTGCCCTAATGACGTCCACCCACCTGAGGGAGTTAAACGCATTTCTCACGTCAAGTGTCACGAACAGAACAATTCGACGCGAGAAATGATTATGACCCTCCGCCCGATTTACGGCCTCCGCCACCTCAGTGATGGCATCAACCGTCGACCGACCCGACCTGAAGCCAAACTGCCGTGGCGATAGGCCTCCCGCGTCGGCGATGGCGCATTGCAACCGCGACCTCAGCAACTTCTTCAAAACCTTTCCAGCCGTGTCTAACATATACAGCGGCCGGTAGTAAGAAGGAAGCTCCGGGTCCCCCTTCCTCTTGCCCACCAGCACAAGTCGTGCTACCTTCCAGCGTTTTGGGAAGACTCCCGCTGAAAGACACGCATTGTACATGTTCAGCAAGAGGTTAGGGTTAACCCGGTAGACCCGCTTCCAAATTTCAACCGGGAATCCATCCGGCCCAGGCGCCTTCCTTGGTTTGAGAGACCTAGCAGCCGCTTCCAATTCCTCCATGCGAAAGTAGACGATCTCATCCACATTATCGAAATTCCTCCGTATTCTTTCCGGGTGCACCGGAAAGAGCCCGCGAACTATATAGTCCATCGATGCAGCATCCATAAGGTTGGTACAGCCTCGGGTACCAAATTTTTTAGACACGATTTTGTAACCCAAACCCCATGGGTCCGCATCAATGTCCTCCCGCAGCTTTTTAAAACATTGAGCCTTCCTGCTACCAATAGCATGGCGAAGCTCCTTCTTTTTGGCCTTGTGATCTGCAGATCAACGGGCAGCCTCATCCTGGCTTCTGACGCGGGTCGACAGGCGCCGAAGCCTAAGGCACTCCCTTCGAAGCTCCGCGATTTGACGAGTCCACCAGTATACAGGTCTCTTCCCATGCCGAGGCCGGCTGCGAGGAATGGAAGCCTCACAAGCCTCGCCAACCAGCCGTAAGGTAGAATCGACGATCATCTCGCAGTGGGCCCGACTCCCCTGCTCGGTATTCATGGGTGCCACCACCTCCCACGAAACCGAACTGGCGAACCCAGCCTCATCAATTCTACCCACGTTCCAGGAAGAGCGGCCAGCAGGCATCGCCTGCCGCTGCTGACCTTCGCGGAACTCGAACCTAAATACTATATACTGGTGGTCGCTACCCGTATAATCTTCGATCACATGCCAATCCACAACACGAGAAGCAAGTCGCTCCGAAGCAAACGAGACATCTGGGATGGTTCCTGCGCAACCAGGACGTCTAAAGGTTGGCGTGTTTCCGACGTTCAGGACAAGGAGACCCGTCCTGGACGCCAGCTCCAACACATACCCCCCTCTAGCATCCGGAATTGCCATTCCCCATTCCAGTGCCTTCCCGTTGAAATCGCCGCCCACTACCACGCCACCAGCAACACCAAGGATCAAGTTCTCGAGATCGTCTAGTTTCTTCAGGAACTCGCCAATGGGCTCGTTTGGGGTGAGGTAGACACTTATGAAAGTGATTTCCCTGCACCTAATTCAAACGAACCCGCGGCCGCGACCGTGCTCTCTCACTGGGATTCGCCCAGGATTTCGTATTCATATGGCCGCTGTGCCCGTCTCATCTGCATACCGGGGAGAAGGATGGTCATACCCATACTGCTCACCAATGAGCAACAGGTCGACCTCCTTCTCCGTAGCTATCTGGCGAAGAAGGTCATTTGCAACCACGCTCCTATGTAAGTTTGCCTGCATTATCTGGACCATCGTGGAGCCTTTGCCTTCATAAATGTTGCCCTGAATACGGCGCATCTTCCCGTTCCCGACGCATGGGTCACACTGTCGCCTGTGGCTCCCATGCTAATGCAGAGAACACAGCTCTCCTTCTGGCTACAAACTTTTGCCTGGTGAACCTCTCCGCCGCACTTTCGGCAGAGACTGCTCCTGTCCGGCCCTTTGCAGTCCCGCGCCATGTGACCATAGTCGAGGCACCTGAAGCATCGCCCCGGGTCTTCTCTTCTCCGCACTGTGCAGTTCACCCAGCCAACTTTGACTTTACCAATGGACATCAGCGAACGAGCTCCTCGCTCGCCAATATCCACAATGGCAAACCTCTGCTTTCGTTCATTTACAGCAGTAAGCCCTACACGGAGGTCCCTTGCATCCGGGACTGCCAGCCGTATGGCTTCCTTAAGTTCGCCCTGCGTAACAAGGCAGTCCAGACCTCGAATTTCAAGAGAGCATTTAGGCTCAAGTCCGCTTACCACAGCCCTGTTACCCAATGCCCCCTGGATCGCTAAGCGAAAGTCCTCTTTGTTCTTGGTCCCAGGGCTAAGCTCAATGAGAACCCCCCGGCCCTCGTCTCCCGAACACCTTTTATATCTGTGGCCGACTCCTCCGGTTTCACACTGGCGCGGATTTCAGCCAGCACTTTCGCGTATGTCAGTCCTTCACTTGGCCTTATTAGGACTGCATCCGGTTTCACTCTTGGCCCCCGTCTACGTTTCTTTTTAGGCTCAGTCTTAGTCACCACATCTCTGACTTCCACTTGTTGTGGAGGCTGGATTTGCGTCGGCTGGGCTGATGCCTTCTTCTTCTTCTTCTTAGGTTGGACCTGCGTCCACACCGCCACACCTTTTTTCTTATCGGTTGAAGCACTAGTTTCAGCCTTCTTCCGTTTGTCTTCCACCCGCTCCGCAGGACTGGAAGCTGGTCGTCTCGAGCTTGCCGGTGGGGCCTGTCTCTCCACTTCCACCTCGGCTGCCGCGGCTTTTTCTCCTTCAGCTTCCGCCTTTTTCCAGCTCTTCCTGCAGTCCAAAATCACGTCTAGCAACTCCTCTAACTCTGCTATACCGTGCTTAACAGTGTTGGAGATGTTTTTCTGCGTATTTTTTGTCACCACCTTCATCGCTCTTAACACCTGCACGCATTTACGCACTGCGCCCTCCTCGTTCGCCCTCATTTTATGCATAAATGCACGCCGGGCGACTCAATAGCTGGACTCACGTCTTCTTCGTCATCATCCAGCTCTATCGGCAGGTCATCGATCTCAGCTTCTGCCAGCATTTGCGAGTACGCCTCTTCAGCCCTCTTGTCTCTCCTCGGTGTCACGGTCTCATTCACCAGCGACGCTGAGGGAGACCTAACCATCCTCCCGCTCCTTGTAAATGGGTTTGATCCCATTTTTCCTCCTTCTACTACTCCTACTCCGCCTTCCATATCCTTCTGGTTTTTGTTTTTATTTTGCATCATGTTTTTAATCCCACGAGTGTCGCGGCAATCTAAAGTCCACCACAGCAGAGGCCCGATACCATTACCATTTCTGCAGGTTGCTTAGACGCTAGATCGCTAAGATCGTTAAATTCATGGCTACCTAGTGCTGCTTTTCTGGCTCTGGCCAGCGCTGGGCATTTACACTTGAAGTGTATAATGGTTTCTTTCTCATTCTGTTCACCACAACTGCGGCATGATGTATTGAATGGAATACCTAATCTGGCCGCATGTTCGCCAATTGGCCAGTGTCCCGTGAACACACCTATTGCTCTGGCTATGTCTCGCCGAGATAGCTTCAACAGGTTGTCCGTACTTTTGTTGTCGTGCGCCGGCCATATTTTCTTGGTCGTGGCATGAGGTTAATTCTTTCCACCTTCTTTTCGCTATGGATAAAAGTGTAGAAAGATATCCCTTTTAACGCCGTTTAGTGGTGGGTCCACCTGTTCCTCCACGGAAGTATTCAGATTGGAACCCCTCCTTGCTAATTCATCAGCAGGTGTATTTCCTGTGATGTTCTTATGTCCCGGAACCCACAGTAATGTAACATTCTATTGATGGCTTATGTTCTTAAGCTCGTCAGAGCATTTTCTGACAAGCTTGGATGTTATCATCGCAGAATTAAGAGCCGCGATTGCTGCTCGGCTATCAGTGACAATGGCAATGCTTCCCCCCAGGGAAGTATTGCTCCTAAGTATTTGCATGCTTTCCAGATTCCTAGCATTTCAGCTTGAAATACACTGGATTTTTTGGGAAGTCTGAAAGCATGTTGTATTTTGAGTTTTTCTGAGTAGACACCAGCGCCGACACCGCAGTCCATTTTTTACCCATCAGTGAAGAGTGTGATGTCTACTTCACCCAAGGGGTTTCCTTGTCTCCATTCTCTTCTTGATGGAATCTTTACTTTGAAATTCTTAACAATTTCCAAACTTGGAATAGTGTAGTCTGTGCAATCTGACAGATCCCAAGCTGTCGAGCTTAGAATACTGCTATGACCATAAGGTTTTGTGCGCCATTGCGCACAAAAGTTCTTTCAGTATTCCATTCATTACTAGAAGCCACAGTAGTGGTGATAATACCCCGCCTTGGGGTGTTCCTCTACTTACGCTTCTAGTAATTTTATGGTTACCAAGTTCCGATTAGATCTCTCTTGATTGCAACATATTAACAATCCACTGACTAAGGACAGTTTCAGCCCCTAGTTCTTCCAGTGAATTCTGTATGGCCGCTACATGTACATTATTGAAGGCTCCTTCAATGTCTAAAAAGGTAGCTACTGTATATTCCTTATACTGAATCGATTGTTCCACGTTCCGCACTAGATCACTCAGTGCAGTCTCTGTTGACTTACAATTACAATAGGCATGTTGATACTTACATAGCGGAGTACTCTCTAGTACTATTCTAAGCTCCAACTCGAGTGTTCTTTCGAGAGTTTTCAATAAAAAGGATGATAGATTGATCGGTCTAAAATCTTTAGCGGTGTCATGCCCCCTTTTACCAGCTTTTGGTATAAAGATCACATTCACCCGCCTCCAATGTAGGGGAATGTGACCAAAAGTGAGGCTGCTTCTGAACAGCTTAGTAATTAATGGAACTACAAGCCCCTTCATTTCTTGCAGCATTTTTGGAAAAATACCGTCTAAACCCGCCCCTTTGTATGGAGCAAAGTTATCAATTGCCCAGGTAACCTTTTCCTCCGTTATAACTGAGTTAACCCATTCGTTAGGGCCACTTCGGACTCTAGTGTCAACCGCTTGGTTAATCACATGAGCGTCCTCAATGCACCCTGGAAAATGGGTAGTCACTAGGGTTTCCTTGGCTGAATCCTTCCAATTCTCTTCCGTAGTTCTCAGGAAGGAAGGATTGGAGTGTTCTCTAGATAAAACTCTGCTAAGTCTTGCTGAGTCTCTAGTACTTTCAATTGAGTACTCTAGTACTTACAAGCAATCGGATTGTTCTCTTATATTCCCTAAGTTGGTCCTTATAGAGTTGCCATTTATTCTGCCTGTAGCAGATATTGTAGACGTCCCTAGTCTCCTTTCT
Source organism: Poecilobothrus nobilitatus (assembly GCA_947095535.1). Lineage (NCBI taxonomy): Eukaryota > Metazoa > Arthropoda > Insecta > Diptera > Dolichopodidae > Poecilobothrus > Poecilobothrus nobilitatus. Next base: position 1,411 of record CAMUPU010000079.1, on the reverse strand, counting down.
TAGGTTACTTAAGTTCGTTTCCGAGCTACCCCATAGGGTATGCCGTGCATTAGCATCACATCCTGCGATCAATTTGCCACCTGTGACAACTACCAACTGCTGGAGCCGAGACCAGGTTCGTCATGTGGCATGTACACGGAACTTATATATAAGCTCACATTGTTCCGCATCTCCAGTTTGACAAAGTCTTCATAACTAAAATTAGAACAGAGATGTGTTCTTATATGTTTTTTAACTAGAATACAAGTTCTTGGCTTACCTATTTCTAAATCTAAATTCTTGTACGTTAACCCAAGGCTCTTGAATTAGGGCTATATCTAAGTCCTCCTCTCCTAGGAGAACTAGCAGATTATCCGAGGCGCACTTCGAGTGCCTTAGGTTAATCTTCACTACCCGCATCGCTTACTTCACAACAAGCTGCTGTAGACTCTTTGTCTATTGCCAAGTCTCCCAGCAGCCCGCTTGCTTCGTCCAGGTCGTCTATTTCTGGACTCCCTGGCTTGAATATTTTTAGTTTGGTATACCGTATACCAAACCTCAGTTTGTTTTCCTGCTTCTCCAGAGCACTCAAACTTTCCTCACTGATAAGAAGGAGAAACGATATACTGTTTTTCATCAGTTCATCTGACGATTTCTCCTTCGTTATCACCGACCAGTTCCCCATTGGAACTGTCGGGTTGTGCAAGCGGAGACACTGGAGGAGCTTTTCCCCGCTTATCTCCATCCTAGGCAACCAGATACGGGCTCTAGGACTCCTAGGGATTTCGCTAGCTGGGATTATTCCAATTTTGGCTTGCTCCCAGGCATTGCCAATCTTAGCAATGCTTTTACTAAAAAAATCCAAGGAGAACTGATCCTCGCATCTGATTACCCTGTAGCCCCTGACTACGTCAGATGAATCAAAGCCAGGAAGTTGTCCTCCTGCACCTCCTAGGATGAACTCATTGCCGATCTCGGAAAGTTTCGCCTCAAGCTTGATCCACGGATCATTGGAAACTTTCCTGTCACTGGCTCTCTCGTTGACAACTGCAACACATAAACCGTCTTTTACAATATCATTGTAATATTTATGTGCTACAGTTTTCGAACTGCTATGAAGATTCATCCTAGGCACCTTAGTTCTTTCTGGGCCAGGACTGGTCCTATCCTGTGACCTATTCCTTTTCGATGAATGTTTTTTGGAATTGTGCATACAGTTGCACAATCTCGCTATATTTCTTTCGGTCTTCTGGATCCCTTTCGTTAAAAATACCTTTGGCTTCATTCTGGGCTATCTTGCCTAATATGAACTTAGCTTTCTAATACTGTTTCTTCAAAGCCAATACAGAGCTTCTACCAGACTTCTTTTTAGTGTTGGAAATACTATGACTGGTATTTCCACTACTATTTGAACCTGATGGCTTTGAAGCAC
>CAMUPU010000078.1:12500-13987 GCA_947095535.1 Poecilobothrus nobilitatus | reverse complement strand
TAATAATAATTTTTTTTTTTTTATTTATTTTTATTTAAATCTTCATTACATTATAAATTATTTTTACAATTTTCTTCTAAATCTAGGTTTAATTCTTACGACTACAAAATATAATTTATAAAAGGAAAACAGAAAATTTAAATATTATTTATACGGTAGTGGATAAACCACTAGTGTTGTATAATTGATACGTTAAATTATAAAAAAAAAATTTAAAAAATAAACTTGTTAATGTGGGGTTGAAATTTTGTATGAAACTAATTATTATTTTTATTTTTTTTTTTTTTTTTTTTTTTTTACAATTTCAATTAATAAATTGTTTTAAAAATTTTACAGTTTAATTAAATTTTATTTTGCATTTTACATCATAATTAATTAGTAATTATTTAATAGTACAACTACAACAAGGATACATAGAACAGCAAATGTAATTTAGTATAAATTGTGTTAAATTATTTTTTAATAAAGTTTTATAATCGCAGCTAAAGTATTTCATTGCAATACGTTCTTTAAAAGTCGAAGTCGGTTCGATTTCAGTAATTCTTTTTATATGCATATCGATAATAAATTTTGGAATATTTAGCAGGGAAGGGTTAATTTTGTTATAAATTTCGTGCAGAACAATCCATTTAAAATCAGATATTTCTGATGAAGAAAATTCTTGTCTATAGTTAAAAGGTACAGTGTTATAGCTTTTTGATACATTGCATTGAGCTGGAATGTCTAAAACATTAGATAGGGAAGTTTTTGCATCCTTTACATTAATAAGTAAATCCATTAATTCACAGCAGGACTTAGAACGATATAGAGAAGTGCTGTAGAAGAGAACATCATCAGCTTTAAGATCTGGTCTGATATCTACTACCGATTTTCCGTGAATATATATAGATTTAACAAAATTCTTTTCGAAAGCAACTGAAATTTCATTCCTACAATTGAGCTTACTATTTTTCTCTACTTCATGCAACTCTAAAATTAAAGTAAATTTAAAAAAAAAAAAATGTTATTTTAAGTATAAAAAAAAGAAGAAAAAGTTTATTTGTTTGTTTGTTTATTTATTAAAAATTGTAACTATTGCAATTAAAATACTTTAAAGCTCTCACTACATATTTCTAAGTAAGAGATAGGTGAGAACTTTCAGGGTATTTTAATTTACATTTTCTAAATCAAGATAATTAATTGATAATAACCATAATTTACATAATTTTGAATATCTTGATAATACTGTTACTTCCTTTATATGATTTGGAAGTTTGTTAAAATATTTAGGAGCTAAGCTGTCAAAAAATTTTTTATAGTGAGTTTTTGAGCCAAAAGGAATGCAAGCTAAATTTAACTTATTAATTCTTAGGTTATATTGATTATTGTTTCTTAATTGTAAAAAGTTATCCATTTTAAAAAATTTGATCAGACATTTATGGGCATATATGTGGCGTACCGGAAGTATATTTGAGTCTTGAAATAAAGGCCAGCAACTGAATCTCCTG
>CAMUPU010000078.1:0-5000 GCA_947095535.1 Poecilobothrus nobilitatus | reverse complement strand
GCTTAATGTTGGCTGCCTCATATATGAATCTGTTAGAATACCTTTTATTTACATTTTCAAAATATTTATTTGTACAATTTCGTAGTATTTTTCTTTCAAAAATTTGTATTTTTTGCGCTAAGCTAGGTGATAATGTAAACCAAATTGGAAACCCATAACATAACACAGGCCTTATAATTTGTTTATAAATTAAAAGTTTAGTTTTTGTTGATAAATCCCTATGTCTTAAAAGTGGTTTCAATTTGGATGTTGTATTAACAGCTTTTGTAAGAATTTTTTTAGCATGTTCATTAAATTTGAATAAATTATTAAAATTAATACCTAAATACTTTAGGCTATTTTTTGGGGAAACTAAATGTGAATTTAATTCAAGTTTTATTCTTTTACTTTTAGCTACTACTTTTTTAGGGGCTTTACCGCTAGCGTTTCTAAAGCATATTAAAACTGATTTTTTTGAATTAATTCCAATTTTCCATTTATCATAGTATTTAACAATCTTTTCACTATGACTTTTCACATACTTTAGAGCTAGATCTGGATTTTTGGAGTGAGCATAGATATTTGTATCATCAGCAAATAAGTTCGCTGTTGATTGCAATCTGTTTCTTCTATCATATATTTCATGAGGAAAATCATGTAAGTATAAATTAAATAATTTCGGACCCAATACAGAGCCCTGTGGAACACCTGCCGATACAGATATTTTTTCTGACTCTTGACCATCAAAACAAACATATAATGTACGATCTGACATGAAACTTAAAAGTAGCCTTATTACTGTTGCTGGAAAACCCAAATTAATCAATTTGTAAATTAATCCATTCTTCCATACAGAATCAAAGGCCTTTTCAATATCAATAGACAACATTACTGTAGAAAACTTTTTATTTAAATTTAAGGCTATATCATTATGTAACTTTAGTAACGCATCTAAAGTCGAGTGTCCTGGTTTAAACCCAAATTGATAATCCGGAATAATATTATTATCATCACAAAATTGGTCTACCTGATTACCTATAAATCTTTCAAATATTTTCCCCACATTTGAAAGCAATGAGATTGGTCTAAAATTAGTTGGTTCGTGTGATTTCTGATTTTTTAATATATGAATTAGTTTCGCTATTTTAAAATGTTTTGGAAAGTATCCGTTGTTTATACAATTATTTAAAATAATCTGTAAAAAGGATAACGCTTTGTTTGGAAGTTTTTTTAGTATATAATTTGAAATTCCATCTGGACCATGTGATTTTTTTAAGTTAATTTTTGAAATTATAAAATTAATATCTTCCAGTTTTAAAAACCTGGAAGATCCCGGGTTATCTGATGGAATTAGATTTGAAAATTGTACCAAAGGTTGTAATCTATTTGTCTGTTCCATTGTCTGTTCTTTAATAAAATCATTAGTAACTTGCCTAACCGATTCATTAATTTCTGTAATGTTACTGATGCTTTTATCCCTATAAAGCTCTTCATAAAAATTTTTAAAAACAGTAATCTTCTCTTGTTTTTCTATTATTTCTATTCCGTTGAATGATAGCTTTTTGTCCTCATCAGTATTTTTACCTATTATTCTATTTATTTCTTTAAATGCCTTAGGGCCAGGTTTTATGTCACGAAGCTTTTTTTGAAATTGCTTATCAAAATGTTCCTTTAATTTTTCATCCAGAATTTTTCGAAGGCATTGGATTTTTGAATTTAGAGATTTATATTCACTAGATATTCTATTTAAATATCTATGATATAAATTTTTTAAGTCTTTTTGCATTTTTCTTTTCACTTTTATCATATTTAATATATTTTGAGGAAGATTGTTGTATCTTCTAATATTTGGGCAATATAAATGCGAATGATTTTCTACTCCATTATTTATTACATCTACGAACTTTTTTATGTAATTATCAATTTCTTCATTCGAAAGGTTTTTTGTTTTTGAAATGTTTAAATTAGGCATGTAAAAAGCTTGCTCAATTTCACTCTTAAATTTAACCCAGTCCGTGTTTTTAAAGGATCTAATTTTTTGAGGCTCATTTAATTTAAGTTTGTAATTTCTAATATCAATATCAAGCTTAACAACGAAATGGTCAGAAAATGAGGAAAATGTTTGACATTGATAATTTTTATTTATCTGATTTATTAGATTATCAGACACTAAAAACAAATCTAATATTGAACCACTTCCAGGAAAAGTAGTTTGAAATGGTGAAACTATAATAAAAGAGTACTGGGTAGAATGATCTATCAACCATTTTTCTAGTAACACACCATTCCTATTTGTTAGTGTATCACCATATTTTATCATTCTTGCATTAAAATCTCCCCCAATTACAATAAAGTCAAAATTTTTTGCCAAATCATTAATCTTATTCATTGTATCATTCATAGTAATACAATCTGTTTGGGGTTTTATATATATTGAACCCACTAAAAATGATTTTTGTATATTATCATGTCCTAATACCTTTCCTTGTGCTAAAGTGATTGGAGTACGAAATTCTTTTGTGTCAATTTGTGTCAAATCTATGTTATTTTTGAACAGTATAGCTGTTCCTTGATCGAAGTCATTTCTAATAATTTTATAATCATCAAAACAACACCTATTTCTTCCATTTAACCTAGTTTCAGTAACAAACGCAAAATGTGGGTTTTTATCTTTAAGTACGTCCAAAAGGAATGTTCTTCTACTAATGCTTTTTATTGAGCGAACATTAACTGTAATTGCAGAAAAAACTTTATTTAAGTTCATTATTTGTTATTTTTATTAAAAATTGTATATAAGCTCCCTGTTGCTCTTCTTTTGATTTTAAGTTTTTTATATATGACATAAACACATTTATCTCCTTAACTAAATTAGTAAGGCTCATACCAAATAAGTTATTTGACATTTCGAAGAATTCATTTAAGGGATTTGGACGATCAACCCAATTACCCTTTGTTATTAAATTTTGATTTGATTTCGGAAGTCTAGGAAAAGAATTACCGTCCATTATATTAATTGAACTATAATTTGCTTCTTTTCGCTCTTTTACTTTTTTCCCATTATTTTTATGTCTTTGAAGATATTCTTTGTAATAGGGACATCCCCTATAATTCGCAGGGTGCTCCCCACCACAATTTGTACATTTAGGTACGTCTTTTCCCTTTGTCATTGGGCATTTGTATGGTAAATGTTTTAATAAACACTTTACGCATCTGTATTCTCTACTACAATTATTTGCCACATGGCCAAACTGTTGGCAACGCATACATTGAATTGGACTGAATGACATCAATCTCTCCCAATGTATTCTTTGGTATAATAGTACCTTAGTGTTTAGCAATTGCTCTATGTTTTGATTAGGTTCCATTTGGATTATAAACATTCCTAAATCTTTGTTATTTTTTTTAGAGTTAGGTGTTGAAAATTTATTAATTTTTAAAAATTTTATATCGGGAAATACTGACACTAATTCATTTTTGACGTCATTTTCGTCAAATGCTTTATTTAAACCTTTTAATAAGAGGTTAATATTTTTAATTTCTTTTGGTGTAAAAGAATGTGCTTCAATTTTTATTTTTCTTAAGTATTCTAACAGTTCTGTATGAAGGCCTATATTAGCTACAAAAATTTTAGTTTTGTTTTTGTTTGGAGAATTTATTATTTTAACATTTTTTTCATTTATTGTAATTTTTGATTTAACAAATTCTAAAATTAATTTTAAATTTGCTTCATTAATTATTATGGGAGGGCAAAAAGTTTTTTTTTCTACATTAATGTTCTTTTCTGTTGGTTTTTTAGAATTACCAACATTTTGTAAATGGCTATTAGTATCAAAATTATCATTCTTATTTTGTAGCAATTGGAACTGATTTTGCGAAATCTCCAGTTGATTTTTTTTTTAATTTTGTTTCTGGTACATTTTCCAACTTACTAATATCGTTATGATACCTTTTTCTAGGCTGGATATACGTCCATTCCTGTTCATTTTCTTTTTGATTGATGTCCATATTTGGTATTGAATTATTCTTATCATTAATATTTACACTACCATTTCTCAAACTTAAAGTTTCTTTAAGCATTAATCTTTTCTTAAACTTAATACCACTCCTTCGTCCCATTAAGAGACTAAGAGGATACAATGATTAAAAAAAAAAAAAAAAATAATATTTTGAATTGTTTTTTTTTTGATGACTTTATTTTTGATTTGATATTAACAATGATAAATAACAATTTGTTATCTTAATTTTGTTTTTGTTTTTATTTGTAATATTTTTTCTCTTTTTTTTTATTTTGAACTTAAAACCGGTTTATTTTTGTTTATTTAAAATATAATTATGTATTTGTTTTTTTTTTCTGTACTATTATATGAAGGCATAACAAGCCTATTGTTTTTTTTTTTTTTTTTAATTTATTACAATTAAAATTTGTAAGAGCACTTAAATTTGCTTCTTCTCTCCGTAAAGGTTCTAAATGAACTCCTCTTAATAATAACAATAATAATAATAATAGTAATAATAATAATAATAATAATAATAATAAGAATAAGAATAATATTAATAATATTAATAATAATAATAATAATAGTAATAATAATAATAATATTAATAATAATAATAATAATAGTAATAATAATAATAATAATTATAATAATAATAATAATAATAATTATAATAATAATAACAATTATAATAATAATAATAACAATGATAATAATTATAATAAGAATTGGAATAATAACAATAATAAGAACAATAATAATAATAATATTAATAATAATAATAAAAATAATAATAACAATAATTATTATTATTATAATAATAATAATAATAATAATAATATTAATAATAATAATAATATTAATAATAATAATAAGAATTGGAATAATAACAATAATAATAATAAGAATAATAATTATAATAATATTAATAATAATAATAATAATAATAATAATAATAATAATAAAAATAATAATAACAATAATTATTATTATTATAATAATAATAATAATACTAATAATAATAAT
>CAMUPU010000077.1:0-15933 GCA_947095535.1 Poecilobothrus nobilitatus | reverse complement strand
CTATTAAACAGGGTAAGTGTTACTGTTAGACGCCGGAGACCGAGTGGAAAGAGCATAGAGCTGACATTGGGATCGTTTATTAAACAAATTGTTCTATTTTGCACTTTAGGCGCCAGTTATAGCTATAATTGAAATGCTTCCGAAATAAACGTTTCATTGAAAACTTATACTTTTTTCCATATAGGCGATTATAGCAATCAGAGGAAACTGTCAGTTAAATTATTTGTCAAGTGGCAAATGACAATAATGAAGGTAAAATAAAAATAAATGTAATTTAAATTTAAATTTTTGTTAGCGTTATTTCGATGTTTGCAAAATTATATTAATTTATATTTTATTATTTTAATTTATTTAATTATTATTAGTAGAAAATGGAACTAATAAAGAATAAAAAAAGATAGATACATTTTCTAGAAGTAATTTTTTTTTTTTTACTTTTTTTCAAATTTCCATTTTAAAACAAAATATTTTAAAACTAAAGTTAAACAAAATAATAAAAAAACAAAATTTAAGTCTAAACTCATTAAAATACAAAATCATCATGAAATATATTAAGAATTGCATCAGAATTTTTTTCAATGAAAAATTGATATAGCGAAGAAATGAAACATATGTCATTGAAACAATTTTTTTTTCATTAGCAAAATCACTGATCAGTTGTTCAGGAAAATAATTACCAATCCGGAAAATGATTAAATTGATTTTTTTTAAAAATATTTAACTTAAAATTTAAAAATTCGTAGCAGAACTTATTATTTAGAAATTATTTAATCATTAAATCAACACTTTTGTTAAATTTTATATGTCTTTGCTGCAAAAAAATTGAAAACAAACATTTTCCGGAAGCATTTCAATGATACCTATAACTGGCGCCTTATCCAGAAATCCCAATGGCATTTTCGAAGCTACTGCCCAAATATGTGCATTGTACTCCATCTTTGGTTTTATATATGTTTTATAGATATTTAAGAGATCAGAAAATGAAAAGAAAGCTTTACAACGATACAGGAAACCCATACACCTAGGTGCATTTTTAGCTATAACAAAAATATGATTGGACCAAGTTAATTTTTGATTTAGCTCCATGCCCAAGATGTTGAGCTCACCCGCATGTTGCAAAACTTCCCCTTGAAAAGTTAAAGTTGGGATTGAAGTGTTTCTTTTCCGAGACTAAACAGCACTGAGTTTTCTTAGAGTTAAAATCGACTCTGTTGATTTTGCCCCAATTAGAAATTTTACACCAGTTTCTAACCGCGATATAGTTCGCTCTATTAGCTTCAGTCCTATCACTTTTGTAGATTTGAAAAGCTTTTGCCTCTTTAGATATTGCATTTGCACAAATGCGATTAAACCAAGATTTGGGTGGTCTTTTAATACTTGTCATAGAGTGAGGTATGTAGGCTCTCATCCCTAGAAGAACTATATCACTAATCGCATTGGTTGCAAAGTCAATATTTCTGTTGCTAAAGCACAAACACCAATCAAAAGCTTCTTTCCCAGTTAGCATGGCTATAACGCCATACTATTTTTTTTGGGACAGGTCTTCGACTGGTTTGAGTGCTAAGCTCGAAGATACTATTAATCAAGCAGTGGTCGGAACAATCAAGAGGAGAGCTAACTGAGACCTTGTATTTCTTAGGATGTGTAGTGAGAAACAGATCCAGGAGATGACCAACCTGGTCTACACGGTCGGGAATTAAATTAAAAATTCAAAACTATTCTTATGAATTATGATTATGATTATAATTTTTATGTGTATGATTCTATTCCTATACTAGTTTACTATATAGAAAAATCAAATAGTATAGGTAGCTATAATTTTTACATATGATTACTGATTAGTTACTCGTACTATTTTTATGATTTATATATTTTTGTTACTTTAGTACTTCGTTCTATTATACTACAAAAACAAAATACTATACTATAATAATTTAAAATTATAGTAAAGCTATAATTTTTATATAGGTATGATTACTATGAAGTTTGATTTTTACATGTTTGATATACATACATATATAAAAATAAAATTATAATGTATAGTACCAAAATATTATAATTGTGAAGTATAAAAAACATTTTTTTTTAGAGTATAACTTTTTTCTAAATTTTTTTTTTTATTAATTTGAAATTTTTTCTGTATCAATAGGGCCTCTTTTGAAAGGCGCTCTTAAGTGATGCTTAACTTGCTTAATGCATTAAGCCGGCCCTGCAGTTATGCCAATTTCCAAGCAATGGACATTATTGGTTTAAAATTACTTTATATTACAACAAATATGAAAATGCAATATGTAATGTCAAGAACTCGTTTTCAATTATTATTGAGATTATTGAGATTGATATTATAGCGTTGTATAAAATTTGAATCGTACTAGATATAGAAAAATTCTGTTGAATAGTTTTTCTAATCATAAAAAGTAATGAGTATTATCTTTCTTATTTCGCAGATATAGTGAGTTAAAAATTGAATGAATGTTAAAAAGAGTATTTTATAAACAGATATCACTTTTCAAAAAATTGCGCAAATAATAATACAATTTTAACCATCCTATTCTCATTTTTTTACTTCATATAAAACTAAAAACTACAAAAGTTTTTTAATGGTCTCAATGTATTTTTGATACAATTCTTTTTTAAATATAGGTACCACTTAATTTGAAAAGAGCTATAACAAAAACGAATATGTACAATAAAGTCCGGATTAATAAAAGTACAACTTCTAAAAAAGTTTAACGGTTAACTTTGCTAGAGATATTAGAATAATTATGAAACAAATACCTATAATATAAGAAGATTCAGAAATTATCTCAGTTATGTTCATATAGCTAAGACATTAGCTAAGAGAACTATTATAATAATTAATTGAGAACTATAAAATTTGTGAATATTGAATAAAACAAATTACATATACATACATATGTGAACAGTATTTTATATATTATTATTATACACTGTCGATTTATCAAGTGAAAGGGTGGATTTTCGTACATTAAATTTTACAGGAATTTCTAATCATGACATTCCATTTTGGAAAGCTTGAAAAATTTTCAATTTATTTTACTTAATTAGTTTTTTTTTTGACATTTTAGATTTGTAAATTGTAACTACCCAATTAACAAACTAGAACTAACAAAATCTGAATAGATACCTACATATATTAATCCAGAATAGAACTATGTATGTTCATACAAAAAAACACAAAAACAACGGTTATTTAACGTAAGTATTTTAAATTCATCAAAATAAAAAAAATAAAAATGTTTGTAATGTAAACAAGTGAAAATTGTCCATTAGAAGAGGTATAAATTATAAAGTTTCAGTTAGAAAGGTAAACATTTTGAATTTAAGATCCACTTATAGAGGTCCAAAAATCCAGTTATAGAGGTTTTTTTCACTAAAATGTAAGAACCAAGTTCAGAGTTCTATTTATAGAGGTTTCCCACTTATCCAGGTTCCACTGTAAATAATATGTTACAGCAAATGGTATTCATATGAATACTTACGTGATTTGTTTTTTTTGAGATTTAATGTTATATTAATTATGAAAGGGTCTGCACACTAAAATTGTTTGAATTTTGTGTTTCTGATTTTCTTAAAATTTATATAATGTATAGAAAATTGTTATAATATTACTGTTGTTAAATTATAATATCAATCGAAAAGTTAATTTATATTATCGATTTTTAGCAGATTTTCAAAAAATTTTGAAAAAATGTGCTTATTAGTTGCACTCTGTCCGTCTGGGTGTTTACAAAACTTCTTCATTGTTTGAAATAAAGTAATGAAATCGAAATAGACATCGCGAAAAAACTAATTTTGTGGAACAACTTTTTTCTGTAGCCCCACCCGCTACGGAGCTACAGCCCTTCAAAGTTCCAAAAAACCCTATCTTTAAGTTCTTAAAACACACGTTCTATAAGACATATTTCCAATCTCGTTTAGCGTTTCCTGGTTTTATAAACTTTATAAATATATATAAAGTAAATATGTGGATTGACCCCTTTTATCTTTCAAACGGTTTAACTTTGAAGCTTGTAATTTTGAAAGGAGTTAGATCTTTGGAAATAAGTATGAGTCATTTCAGAAAATATTTTTGTGCCCTCTACCGTTTAGAAACTGTAAGGTGTCAAAAACTGAAAATTTTCTATTTTTAAACACCTGTAACTTGTGTCCAAATTTTTTTGAAGTAATATACAAAAATTAAAGCTACAACATTATATTTTTATTTGTGTTAATAATTTTTCTTAATTACCTTTTTCTTGGTTACCTTATAATTGACGGTTTTCTCAATTTTTTTATTCATATTTCATTCATAATATTTTTCAATATATCTATAATCTAGTCTTTACTCTAGGCTTATTATGGAATATTTTTTAATTTTAGAAATGTGCTTTTTTGAAAACCCTTGGTTTTTCCATTATTTGTTAATTTTGCTTTTTTTCCTAATGGAAAAATAAGCTATAATAAAATTTTGGTGTTCGAAAAAATAGTATCTAATTTTAAATGATTAAAATTATGTATAATGTATATATACTCTGTATGAGCTGTTAACTTTTTTGGAGAAATAAAATAAAAAATAATAAAAAAAGAAACTAAACTTCATGAATTTTTTTAAAATCAGATTATTGATCTGAGCTAAACTTGTCATGTTGAGACGTATTTGTTCTGATCATATAGTATGATTTGGCCATGTTCTGATTTAAAAAAGATACCCGAATGAACTAAGCTCTGAGTACTCAAATTTGAAAAAAGATCTCGAAACTTATTTATTAGATCATTATCCGCAATAATGTAAAATAAACGTGCGATCTGAGCTAAAGTTAGTATTGGTTTGTTTTCTATATGTACTTATGTTTCTAAGGATTACCTTCTTGTATATATACAAAATACCTATCCTGAAAATATATTTTCATGATTTACTGTACGTGTACATTACATACTTATATAAGAAAAATAAATAGTGACACTAGAAAAGTTAAAAGTTAAATTATTAGGGGTCTTCACATAAAAGTGCATGGAAGGAAAAATTTCTTGAAAGATTTCCTGTGAACGATCCGATGCAAAATTTAAATTGCAAACTAAAAAATTACAGATGACAGAATATTAATTGTTGTAGAGGAACGTTCATTGGTATCTTTCCAGAAATGTTCATTGGTACTTTAAAAAAATGTTAATTGGTATCTATCTGTTATATTATATTACTATTTGAATAAATATCTATTTTTCAATTTGAAAAATATAATATTTGACTTTTGATTTTGGAAAATAAATAAGTTTTAAATAAAAAAAAAGCGAAAAAAAAATTTTTTAATAGAAATCAAATAAATTCTAAAACCGAAATGCCAAATTAACTTCAAAAAAATATTCTCAACTTAATTTCCTCGAGCAAATAAAATATGCTATAGGGTTAAGGTAGATATTTTAGTCGAGGATCGCAGGATGGGTGCATATTTTTTATACATGAAACAACAACAATTTCTGTCAAAAATTTCTTCAAATCCTCCGCCCCTCCGATGCAAGACTAGTTTGCACTTTTACGTTAAGACCACTATTGAATTTTGTAGAATTAAATTCAACTGAGTTGAACCGAACTAATTGTTTTAAATATATATTTCTATTTATATTTCATTCTTTTTATATCGTTTATGATCTAGAATCGGATTAAATCAAGTTAAATTGATAACAGCGTTGATGTAAATCAAGATTATTAAAAAAGATGGCGGTGGTTTTTACAGTGCTGGCAGTCCTGTTAGTACTTAATTTTTTTTGTTGATTTCTATGATTGTATATCTTTTGCTGGAATAAAATAATTTTTAATATTTTGTGATGTGAAAATTATTTTTTAGATTATGTGATTTATTTTTTGTAAAGAATGTTTTCACGTTTATTGTATTTGTAAAATTATATTTAGAAAATGTATGTATGTACGTGTTGAGTTAGTTAAAGGGGCGCTTTAGAAATTACACCTTCGCTAAATTATAAACTTAATTTATTTTTCTAGCTTTTTTTTTTTTTGGTAAATAGTGCTTCTTATTATTCTGTTTTTATCTAGCAATTTTTGAGAGAATTTTCTCTCATTTTAATTTTTTTTTTAAATTTATTGTTAAAAAAGATGGTTATGTTAAAAAATATTCAAAGATGTAATGGAGGTGGTAAACCCAAGGAGTGAGTAATCGTTAATGAATATGTTATGGAAGGAGTTTCTTATTAATAAGAATTTAATTATAACATTTTAAAAGTCGCTGTGTTTTTATTACTATTAAAAATTAAAATGTATTTTTTTTTTTAAATTTGTACCTACTACATACACATTTATAAAATTATATCCGCATAAGTTTTTTGAATTAATTAAATTAATTAATTAAACAAATTGTATTTATCTAGTCCCTTGAATTGGAAGGAAAATTAACTAAAACTAGTTATGTAACTAAATCTAAAACAGTTAAAAGTAATTCTTATATGTAGATAAAAAAAATATATGTATGGTAGAATGTAGAAGTAACTATGGAGTTGCTTATTACGAATACGGAGTAAAAAAAATAAAGGTACTAGACTAATAATATGAATTAGAGAGAATTTTAGATTTAAGTTATTTTAAACAACTTCAAAAGAGGGTCTTAACTCTTAATAATACAAATAATTTATAAGAAAAGAATAAATATTTATAAAAGAGCATGCTCAAAGTTATTAATACTGAATAGCACATAATTAGTAAAATAATGCTTATAGATTTAGAATTCAGGTAAAAAAGGTATATATTTCAAATCAGAAATAATAGGTACATACATACATATGTACATAATCATATGTATTTCCAAAATTAAATAATATGTTGATATTTTTTTTGAAAACATAAGATAAAAAACACTATTGATAAAAAAGTCAAATTTGAATTTTAAAAAAGTATTTTAAGTTCAAAGTTGTTAAACTAACTAGAACAAAAATTAGGTTGCAATAGTTTTTTAAATTTTAATAATTAAAATATCAATTTCTTTGTCGTTCACTTATTTTTAATTTCTTCATCATTTTGTTTCACCTTCACCAAGTTTAATGTTTTGACAAATTTTTTTTATAGTTCATATTTTTAATATTTTAAGGAAACTAAAATGTTTTTTTTTATTTTTTATATTTTAAATAAAATAACACTCTTTATATTTAATAAAGTAGTATGCAGAAGCAGCCACGATATAACCGACAAAAAAAGAACGCTAATAAAAAATAAAACAAAATTCATATATCTAATATAAAAACTGGTATATGTATGTTGTTAAAAATTATGTTGATAACATTAATATGGCGACGTTGCTGGTGCTGGTCGCTCTTTTTCTAATTTCTCGAAAAGAAATGTTAGAAACAAAATATTAAAAAATATAATTCATAAGAGAAAAATTTTTAAAAATTAAAAAGAGATATGGTATGAATATATGATTGAGACTTGAGTGAGAGTTTAGGTTTAGAGTGATTCAAATTTATTACGAGAGACCGACACTATAAAAACAAGAAAATAAAAACTTTAAAAATACAGAGCTTGAATGGAATGTGATTATGTGAACCCAACGCAGTCTAGTAATAGTATGAAATGAATTATGATGTTTTTTATATGTATAATTCGATAAAAATTGTAATATTTTTTGTAGGACCTTATGATTCTTGATGGAGACTTATAATTACACTAATAATAATTACACTACTAATAATTATTGTTGTTCTGAAAAGTTGAGGAAGTAAATGAAATATAATAAACGTCAGTAGAATATCATATTATAAATATTGTTGAAATCTATTTTTTTTTTGTATTACTACATTAGGGAAAACCAGCATTTTTATGGAAAAACAACCTTTTATTCTCTGGATTTTTCTATTATGTATAATTTTATAATTGGTTGAGCATAATATGTAAATATATCCTATAGTTAATATAAAACTTTTAATCTTTGTTCTTTCTTATAATGTTCAAATTCAAACACGACAAATATTTTTTAAAATTTGATTTGTATTAAATTTTAATTTTGTGTTAGTGAAAAACAAAAATATTTTTTTCTTAACGTTCATTTTTCCTATTCCCACAAACTTATTTATATATGTGAATGATACATAAACAGTTTCAGGTAGATTACTAATATTTTGTTATTATTTCTTTTAAAAAATACATTCAGGTCACAGGTATAAAATAGATGCCAGGCAGGTTATTTTTATTAATGTACCATATGTAATTGTATGCATAATATATGTAAATTCATATCAAATAATATTTTTTTGTATTAAAGTAAAATATGAATGTGTATGCACTTAAGGATTTTAATAACTTATAAATGACGGTGTTATGGCTTACTTTTAACTTTATTTAATGTGATTATTTTACTTGTGTTGTGTTGTGAGTTGTGTTAGCGTGGTAATCAAAATGTCTAGTAGTTTTTTTGTTCGGAATTTTTGGATACCATCCAATTATAAATTACCAATTACCATTGGAATGTCAGAGAACAAAAATTAAAAAGAGAAGATTGAGAGTATATTATATACTATATATGTATGTATTAACTATTAAGAAAGCAGAATAGTTTTGTTTTTTTAAATAAAAAAGATTAAAAGAATCAGTTTGATTCAAATAATATACCTAAAAAATTAAGTAGAAATAGTGTTAAGTAAGTGTATCAACAGGCCAAGAGATTGAAGAGATTCAGAGATCCAAGTTTTAAAGCATATTTTTTTTAGTTTTGTACTGATACTGATCGCGAACGCATTAATGTTAGATACGTAGAAACACATTAAATATTTAATTATGTATATTTTGTTCTGATGCAGCAACTTTTTTTTATTTGCATAAGAACTATAAAATTAATTTTTCTAATAAATTCTTTACTAACATATTATGTATGTATATATATATATATACTTAAAATACTAGAAAACTATTAAATTAGAAAAAATGGTATCATTTTTAATTTATGTAATTCAATAAATATTATTTTTAAATGTTTGAAAATTATAAAAAAAAAATTTAAATATTTAATTGATTATAAAAAAAATTTATAAATTTATTTGAAAAAAAAAAAAAAAAAAAGTAAATGTTATTTATAAAAAAAATTATCTTTGAATAACAGAAAAATATAAAAAGGAAGAAGATTATTTATTGCAACAGAATATAAAAAGTTTAAAAAAATTAAAATATATTTAAAATTATATTGGAAATAAAAAATAATTAATAAGTTAATTAAAATATTATAATAAAAACTAATTGTGAAAAAAAATATATTAATATTTTTTTTAATATTAGTTGAATAAGTTTAGTAAAAGGCTAACAAATAAATATCAGACATAAATATTTGGATTATTATAACGTATAATAACATTACAATAAATTACAATAAATTATATAACAATACTAGGTACTGTATTATAAGCAAAGCGTTTAATTTAACAATCTGAATTTTATTATTATATTTTTAATTTGAGATTTAAAAAAAGGTTAGTGTTGTATTGATTTTTTATAAAACTTATTGTAATTCATAAACATTTTATTTCTTTTTTTTCATATTTTATTGTATAAAATTCTTTATATATATTTTGTATAAAAATAAATAACTTACATTTTGCAAAATTAGCTTTCTTATATTAAACTTTATGTTTCGTTTTTATCTTCGTGATATAAAGGTTTAATAGGTACATAATTTATCTCTTTATTTTTCTTTTCAAATACAACTTCATAATCTTACACAATGGAAAATATCTAGTTTTCAAAGAAATAAAATTTGTTTTAAGATTCGTTTTTTTGTAGGATATTATCTG
Organism: Poecilobothrus nobilitatus; assembly: GCA_947095535.1. Taxonomy (NCBI): domain Eukaryota; kingdom Metazoa; phylum Arthropoda; class Insecta; order Diptera; family Dolichopodidae; genus Poecilobothrus; species Poecilobothrus nobilitatus. Next base: position 6,147 of record CAMUPU010000077.1, on the reverse strand, counting down.
GGCGGGCTGTATGGGATTATGATTATGGGATTAATTTATTTATATTAATTATGATATTAAAAATTATATTAATAATTAATTTATTCTAAATCTGAAAACATAATGCTATTTAACACAAAGTAGCGAAATATGCCAAAGTGTAATAACACGATCAAATAAATACATACATATGTAAGTAATATTGGAAATAAGTTAGTCGTTTAGAAATCTGGTTTATTTCGAAGGATTTAGGCACATTTTTCAAAAATTACGCATTAGTTTCACTCTGTCCGTCTGTTTACAAAATGGTGTATAAACAGAGTCAGAATTCTAAAATATTTTTTCAATTTTTTTGAAAAATGTCCGCTTTTAGAAGCCTTTGATTTACTGTTTTATTGTTACTTTTCTGTATGTACATGTATAATTTTGTGAGCACATTTTTATTTAGGATTTTAGGATATCAGAAAGTTCAATTTCTTACTAAAATCGAGTGCCTTGGATATACCAATTAATATTATTTTCCAACATTTAACCAAAATTGTATTGAATGTATATATGTAGATATATAGATGATGCCTGATATACTGTGCACCTAAGTGTCATAACTATGTTGCAAGTGTACTATGTATGTATTGTGTTTTAAAATTTTTGTGTGAAATTGATATAAAAAAAAAGTTTTACCTTTTCAAAACTATTTTTTGTTTTATGAATGTTTATTATTTTTGTATGTTCATATTTGTGAGAAGTCAAATAATGTTCTCTGGTTATTTATTAGAGAATGAATAATAGTGTGGTCGTGGTGTACACAATATATGTACATGCTATATCTATTTATAATGTGTTAAAATGTAGATATTTTTTTAAATATTTTAAGTTTAATAAATACTTATTTGTCTTAATATACTTGTTTTTCTTGTTTAAATAAATATGTGTTTTGGATATACATAAGTAATCAATATGTTTTTTTAAAACAGATGATTGCACATTTTTACTTCAATTGAATTTGAAGTAATATTGTGTGTAGTTATATTTTATACATCTATATACATTTGTATATATTGGTATAAGGTAATTTAAGAACTAAGGTTGACACCTTCATCTTCATTAATTATTTTTAAAATATTATTAGTTTTTCTAATGTATCTATATGATGAATGGGTGATACTCAATTGAGATAAATGAATTGAAATATCAGAATAAATGGAAATGATTATTGTTACAACAGTACCTTGTGCCTTTTTTACCTGACACAAAAGCTTTAAATTATATTTTTATACCCATATGAACGTATGTTCAAGGGTATAATAAATTTACCATTACGCTTGTGACAGCTTAAAGCAGTCGAGCTAGGTGTAAGCTCAACGGTATGGATCGGCTTATAATCGAATTCTGAGTCGACTAAGCCATGGTCGTCCGTCCGTCCGTCAGCACGATAATTCAAAAAATAGAGAAGCTAGGAGTAAGAAATTATTTTTAGAACTTCCCTTTTTAAATAAAAATAACTCAGTGTCTATTGAAGCTAGGTATCTGAAATTTAGTGAAAAGGTGTCGAGTTGTATAATACTAACTTCTGTTAAATTAGATAGCTTGCACATCTTGGAACTTAATGAACCTAGGCGTTTGAAATCTTACAAAAAATGATAAACTTCTAGGACAATAATTTCTGTAAAATTTGGTTGTGCTGGTGCAACAGGTTCGGGTAGGTGTCATACAATTCCAAAAATTACATATACATTTGTATATATATTGGTATAAGGTAATTTAAGAACTAAGGTTGACACCTTCATCTTCATCAATTATTTTTAAAATATTATTAGTTTTTCTAATATATCTATATGATGAAAGGGTGATACTCAATTGAGATAAATGAATTGAAATATCAGAATATATGGAAATGATTATTGTTACAACAGTACCTTAGCAATTTTTTACCTGACACAAAAGCTTTAAATTATATTTTTATACCCATATGAACGTATGTTCAAGGGTATAATAAATTTGCAATTACGCTTGTGACAGCTTAAAGCAGTCGAGCTAGGTGTAAGCTCAACGGTATGGATCGGCTTATAATCGAATTCTGAGTTGACTAAGCCATGGTCGTCCGTCCGTCCGTCAGCACGATAACTCAAAAAATAGAGAAGCTAGGAGTAAGAAATTATTTTTAGAACTTCCCTTTTTAAATAAAAATAACTCAGTGTCTATTGAAGCTAGGTATCTGAAATTTAGTGAAAAGGTGTCGAGTTGTATACTACTAACTTCTGTTAAATTAGATAGCTTGCACATCTTGGAACTTAATGAACCTAGGAGTCTGAAATCTTACAAAAAATGATGAACTTTTAGGGCAATAATTTCTGTAAAATTTGGTTGCACAGGTCCGGGTAGGTGTCATACAATTCCAAATTTACATAGGTGTAGGTGTCATAAAACTCCAAAATTTACATAAAAATATCTCGGTATTTAACGTCGGTACTAAAACATCAAACATTTGAAATTTTGTAAAGATCAAATTTTATGGAAACAAAATATAATACCTTCATATGGGTACCCCAGAGTTGACACAGTCTACTCTACTGCACGCTGCCTCGTTTTTTTTATGTTTATGTTTGGAATGTAAAAAGTTAGTGGTAGAATATTTACATATAAAATAAAATATTTGTATAAAATTTTAAGAAAGTCATTGTTATCGTCTCCTGTACAGTTTTATAAAGTATTTTTGCTAAAAAACATGATTATTAAAGACATGATGATTTCGAACCATTTTTTGCTCATCCATGCTGTAACTGAATAGATGTAAATTGAATCTGTTTTTTTGGTCGAATATAACTATATAGTACCACAATGATTTTGCGGTAAACTGAAAATTTAAAAACTTAAAGTTTCTTTTATAAATGTTTAATTTACCACAAAATTTAATTTAGAATAAAATAAAAATACTAATTAAATATATACATACATATATTTAAAACAGTTGGCAAAAGTGAACAATTAATCTGAATTTTTATTCTATGCAATGGAATTTAATAACTAAGGATATATATACGCATATACGTTAACGTCAATATATGGTTATAAGAAAAATGTGTACAGGTACTTAAGTTACAGCACATTTTCAATTTTTCACCCCTAATACTTCTTAAACAGGGCGTGGTGCAAAAAAATTTTCTGAGAAAACTTATACTAATTCTAAAAGTTCTCTCTTGTCTCAAAATTTCAGGTTCCTATCTAATGGCGTGCCGGAGTTATGAAAAAATAAATTTCATGCAAAATGTGGTTTTCACATAAAATTAAATCGTAAATTTAAATAGTAAATCTCAAAATATTGTATAATTTTGATATTGTTTTATGTAGATAATAAAATTTTCGGTCTTCTGACGGTTTTAGATTGCAAAACTATTACGCAGAGCCTGAGATATATACATCTGAAAATGGGGCTTTTTCGCAATTTTGAAGAGCTGTAATTCTGGAACCCTATACAACTAAAATAAGCCTTGAACACACATAAAAATATATCATTGTAGCTTTAATTTTTATATTTTTCCGAAGTAAAATCTAAACAGGTTCCTAAGTTACAGGTGTTTAAAAATAGCAAATTTTCAATTTTTGAGTCCTAATAGCTCATTAATTATTTTTATTTTATGAATAACTTCAATATTAATCAATTGCCTTCTACTAAATTATTAAATATAAATGATTTTGATTTTGACTATTTATTTGATAACTTCAATAATCATAATTCCAATTCTAATATTCTTATTATTCAACAAAATATTCGTAGTTTACGAAAAAATTTTGATAATTTTGTGCTTCACATAGAAACATTTTCAAAGAAGCCTGATTTAATTGTTTTAACTGAAATATGGATTTTTAGTGTGAAATTGAATTATATAATATTCCTGGATACTCTTTTTATCCTAATTGTAATGATAATTATACATCTGAAGGTGTTGCTATTTTTGTAAAAATAATATAAATTGTAATTTTCTGTATTTTAATATGAATAGTGCTGATGTGTCTAAATTATCTTTCTTTATTAATAATCAAGAATTTGTTTTTATCTCCATTTATAGATTTATTAATAATAATTCTGTTTCTAAAGAAATTTTCTTAAAAGAATTAAATTCATTGTTATTGAGTGTTAAGTCAAGAAATTTAATACTATTGGGGGATATTAATTTGAACATTTTGGTGGAATCTGTATTTATTGATAATTATATTTTTATGCTCTCGTCCCTTGGTTTAGAATCGTGCATAAATAAACCGACCAGAATATCTGAGGATTGTAATTCATGTTTAGATCATATTTTTATTCGTTTAGATTTGTCTTGTGGGTGTTATGTAAGTAGTTCTGTTGTTGATTTTCAGTTGTCTGATCATTGTATGACTTGCCTTGCAATTGTTCACCATGTTCTTGATTATAGTGTGAGTTATTCGGCTAGTCAACATTTTAATACTGATTTTAATAAATTGAATAACCACCTAAAGGATGAATTATGGTATGAAGTTTATTCTGAACCAAACCCATCGAAAGCATTTGACAATTTTGTTGTATTATTAAATCAACATTTAAATTCCAGTAGGATCACCAATAGTAATAATATATAAATAATTTAAAAATAAAAAAACTTAAACCTTGGATTAATTCTTATTTATTAAATAAAATTAATTTAAAAAATAGATTTTATAAAAAATTGAAAAAATATCCAACTAATAATAACCTTAAGAATAAATATAAAAAAATGTGTAAAAGTGTTAATAGGGAGGTTACTATTCATAAAAATAATTATTATAAAACACAATTTAGAATGGATAAAGGAAATGGCAAAAAAGAATGGGCTATAGTAAATAATTTACTTAATAAATCAAAAAATAAAAAAGGGCAGTGTACTAGTCTTCTTATAAATGCATTCAACCAAATCTTTTCAAGTATTGGAGAAAAAATTGGTAATGAAAGTTCTAAAATAAATGATTCATGTAAATGTTTGCCTTTTGATTGTATTCAGAACACATTTATGTTCAGCGCATTTTCTACGTTTGAAGTGCATCACACCATATTGTCACTTAAAAATAATAATTCTTCTACTTTTAATTCTTTTTCTTCTTCTTTTTAAAAAAAAATATCTTATAACATAGTAGTCGTACTTTGCCATTTATATAATAAAAGTATTACACTTGGTATATTTCCGGAATGTCTCAAAAATGCTGAAATCATTCCATTATTTAAAAAGGGTGATAAGCAGGATTTAAATAACTATAGACCTATATAGGTATTATTAAAAATAAAGATATTTGAAAAATTAGTGAAATGTAGGATTCTAAATTTCTTAAACAAACATAACTCTTTTCTAATTCCCAATTTGGATTTAGATCAAATTTATCTACAGAAGATGCACTGTTGGATTTTTGTAATACTATTCACAATGGTTTAAATAACAAGAAAAAAACAGCTGCTCTGTTTGTTGATATATGTAAGGCGTTTGATACAGTTAACCATAAAATTCTATTGCATAAATTATATAAAATCGGCTTTAGAGGTCATATACATAAATGGTTTTCGTCTTACCTATCAGATAGAAAGCAAAGGATAAAATTTGAAGTATCTATAGTTATTATGTGTCAATTTCTCTTGGCGTCCCACAGGGATCTGTGTTAGGCCCCATTCTGTTTTTAATTTTTATTAATTCAATATTTTCTTTAAAATTTCATAGTAATTTAATAGCTTTCGCTGATGATATGGCATGCACCTTTCACAATGTTACTTATTTTAGTTTGATGGCAGATATTAGCCATGATTTAGCAGTATTAAGTCATTAGTTCGCTTCGCACAAAATATCATTGAGTAACAAAACTAAATTAATGATTTTTAGTATAGGTGGTTATGTGGGAGAACTTGGTAGTATTATTTATCATAGTGCTAATTACTAATTTTAAAAAGGTATATACTTCATCTGCCATTTGTTATAGTACTACTATTGTTGACACTTTTAAGTATGATGCTTAATTGTTTTCCTCAAATCCTCCTCCTCAAATTGTTTTCAAATTGAAAACGTCTCGAATTTCAAATATCTTGGATTGCTAATAGATAATAAGCTAAATTGGCTCGACCACACTTTACATCTAAAAAAAAATTTATTAATATCCACTAGGTTTATGTACTTCTTACAACAATTT
>CAMUPU010000076.1:0-16562 GCA_947095535.1 Poecilobothrus nobilitatus | reverse complement strand
TATATTTACAATCAAATTAATTATTATATTTGCTTTGAAATACTGTATAATTTTGATTAATACATGGTAAAAAAATATTTGGTAGAAGTATAAAATTATTGACTAAAACTTTCGATCATGTGAAATAATTTTTAAAATTTAAAACAGGGTAAAAAAAAAAACTAAGTCCATCCTGTTTTTCTTTTTATTATAGTTTCTGTGTTACACACTGATAATGTAAAAATTCAAAATTTACTTGTACATTTACTTGTAAATTTTTTGTGAAGTTCAAAAGCAAATCAAATAAATAATTACAAACATTAAGGTTAGTATTTAAAAAAAAAAAAAAAACAAATCATGAAAATAATGGTAATATTTACATAATTTCACAGGATACACAAAAAAAAAAAAATTTATAGCAAATAAGTTTTTAGGTTTAAATAAGATTTTGCAGGATAATATCCTTATTTTTATGAATTTTTCATTTTTTTATTCTATTTATTTCTTATGCTATACATTTTTTGTTTATGTGTAGCCCAGTACATTTTTTTTTTTTTATACAATTAATATTAATGTTCAACATATATTAATAATAAAATTATAAATATTTACAAAATGTATTTTTCAATAGCTTTGAAGTAGCATTGTGTTGTCAGAGTATAATAATGTAATTTATTTATTTTGTTTTTGTGTATGTCTGTGAATTTACTTGTAAAAAAATGTTTTCCTCTCTTTGTTATCCTTAAATTCATTCACTCTATTTCTGATTCATTAAACTTTTTCAAACAAAATTATACAAAAATGAAAAATTGATTTAAAATTTAAAAAAAAATGAAATTATTGATTGATTATTAAAAATGATTATAACAACAAAGATGTATCATACTCTTTTATCTCCTTTATATATGAATAAAGGAAAAATTATTACATTCACATGAAGGGAATTTTCCAGAACTATGTAAGTTTTTACTTTTATTTATTCTTTTTTTTTTTTTTTCTATTTATTACAATTCAAACATTGAGATTGGAATATATTTGCAAGGAATTGTAAAAAAATTGAATAAAATTGAACTATAATTCGGAAAATATGAAAAATTGAAAAGATAAACGATGAAAAACTTAACAATTCAATAAGAAAAAATTTATATAGCAAAAAATAAGAATGCATTTGTTATAATTTCAGCCCGAAATATAATACGAGGAAATACCTATACTTGTAATTTTAATTTTTTTTCTTTTATTTATACGTATTCAAGATACTTAAAGTGAAAATGGACAAAAATAGTAGGTATAGTCTAAATGCACTAGAGTTCATTGGTTGTTAATTAGAATAATAGAAGGCAGGATTGTTATAAAAAAAAAATACTTATTTCATCACTTTGTTGCGTTTTGTTTTATTTACCTTTTTTATAAAAATTCTAATTTCTAATTGACTTGAAAAAAATTTCTACCCTCTTTTTGAAGTTTATGTTAATACAACAATTTTATATTCTTACATGAACCTAGTAATTAGAAATTTCTTTCAAGTACAGTCAAAAATTACTACAAATAAATTAAATTTTATTAATCAAAAATATGTTTATAGAAGTACATATTATAGAATTTTAATTGTACATAAAATAAAGTTTAATTGTACTAAAACTTTACTTTAGAATAGATTTTTTTCTTGATTTAGTTATGTTGTAAAAAATAATACAAATTGATTTTTCTTATTTTATTGTAAAATATTATTTTGTTTTTCTGATTGAAGATATTTTCGACTATAAGTTTTGGAATATATTACTCAGATTTCATTTCCATGCTGTTTTATACACTACAACTGATTTTTTTTTAACATAAAACGAAACATTTAAATCATATTTTGAAATTAAAGTGAATTTGAATTATTATTAAATTATATAATAATATAAAATAAAAAATTCTCCTAAATGTATGCAAAATTTTCATGAATGTATTTTTTTTTTTTTTTAATTCAATGACAAAGTTTCCTCTTTTTAAAATTTAAATTAATTTAACTTTTGAGAATTTTTTTTTAGAATTATTTAATATTATGCACTGGAATTATTTACCAAATCGCAGGCTTTTATACATACTTTATTTATTACAAAAATAATTAAGATAAAAAATAGAACTGCAGAAAGATATTTAGTATTATTTCAAATTAAGAAGTAATACAATCTATTACAAATATGAATTACAGAATTACTTTTCCATTTTTAAAGTTTATAAATTTATAATAAATGTATACAATTAGAAATATCTTTTAAATTAGAAAAGAAGAAAATATGTAAATCTTTGTATAATTAAAAAAAATAATTAAAAAATGGACTTGAAAATAAATCTTAAATGCATGATCCTATTTGATTTATTAAAATTTAATAAATAAAGTATAATAATAGTAAATTATAAAAGTTTCTTGTAAAGGTACAATATAGATCTGTGATATTTAAAAAAGATCATAAAGAATTTGGAGCATTATTTACAATCGAAAATAAAATATTATATAAAAATATCTATAGGTACATGTATACATATTATACAATTTCTGAATAGGAGATGCATGAAGAAAAATCAAATAAATTCTTTTGATTTTTCCTGTAAAATATTTTTATAAAAAAAAATACAACCGGAAATAACATAACAAATGAAAAAAAAAAGAAACAAATATGAATGTAAAATAAAATCAGATAAGAAATTTTGTACTTTGTAGGTACACAATAAAATAAAATCCTATATAAAAATTATGATAAAACAGAATGGAAAAAATACAAAAATAAAAATATTTCATTTCCTAGTGAATTGAGGTGTAGCTATCTATTTCATTTATATTTTGAATGAATGAAATTTAATAAAATGGAATAAAAGATAAATTTATATACAATAACATTAAATATAGAAAAACGAAAAAGAAAAAAAAATTATAGAAAATTTATAACAATAGAAACAAAATAAATAAATGTAAAATATTAAGAAAGTAAATAGAACAGGATATACAGTATTAAACATTAGAACAAAAGATAGAAAATAATACACAATAAAAAAAAAAATATTTTTTTTTTTGATTGAAAGAAAATTATGAGAAATAATATAGAATTTGTGCAGAAATATAATATTGTATACATATATCAACATTTAGAACAAGAAAGGTTTAAAAAGTTTGACATACTTTGATTTTAGGATTTGCAAGTAGGAACTTAAATGATTATTATGTTAAAGTATGTCATTTAAATATTCTCATAATTATTAGCAAAAAATTCTTTTGTTTGAATTTATAAAAATCTTAAATAAAAATAAAATATTTTTAATTTTTTACTAACTAATTACAAAAAAATTTCAATGGAATTATCACTCCTAATAGCACACTACAACAATCATTTCTTTTGAATCATATACCTAACTATTATCATTTGAATAGCCTTGGTTTTATTTTCTGATATTTAAAGTTAATTAAAAATAAAACTATCTATAATATAATACACAAGCTGTTGGCGAGACCTTGCCAACATGTAAAAAAATATATTTTATATCTATAATAAAACACTCACAGTGAATGTAAACTAAATTGGCAATGATGATATTTCTGTATATTTATTTAATAATTTAAAATTTTATTACCAGAGACACAAATCTTTAACTCAAAGTATTATCAAAAGACACAAACCGTTTATTAAAAATGTAAATAAATTTAGTAAATATTATTACCAGAGACCAAATTTTCCACTAGAAGTATTATCAGAGACACAAACCGTTCATTAAAAGTTAGTACAGTCAAAAAAGGAGAAATACATACTTAAAAAACACATTTTCAATAAAAATAAATTCAGCAAATTTTTAAATTTGACCGGCACATCAATTATGAACTGGTCGCAGCGATCAATTAAAAATAAATTATTAATCTTCTGTTTGCGTTTTCAATCTTTGTTTTGGAAAAAAAAAATAAAAATAGGTACTCTCAATAAAATTAAAACGCCTGAAAGTGAAAAGAGCAAAGTTTATAGTAAGTCTCATATTTATAAGAAAAAAATAATAGACCGATTTTATTCTTAATTTTGTTTTCATTAGTATAAAAGCTGGTAAAAGCTTCGTAACAGACTTTAAAATAGTTTTGTTTATTTAGGTTGGAATTTTGATTTTTTAAGCTGCATTTTTGATATAACATAAAATATTCGAATTTTTGTATTAATATAAAATTCGGCAGACTTAGCTAATTATATTTCATAACAGAAATCAAAAACTTACTAAATATTATAGAAATGGATATTTTTCTTAAAAAAAAAGAAAAAATAACATAGAAAATATCATTTTAGAAGCCTTCTCTCACAAATGATTCATAATTTTTTACTAATTTATTATTAGACCATTAAATTAAAAAGCTGTCGAAAACGACAGTCACAAAAAAAAGCCTCCGAAAATTTATGAAATTTCATTATCAGAGACATGAATCTTTTATTAAATATACCAAAGACCTCTTCCAAAGTACATTTAAATAAAATAAATTCAGCAAATTTTTTTCAAGCAAAAAAAAATAAGTAAAAGTAACAGTAAGTCGATGCAACCGACTTATTTATACCCTACACCTAAAAAACTTAAATTAAATTAAAAATCCATAAGTTATTTTAGTTAGGTACTTAATATACCTAAGCTAAAAAAATACATGTAATAATCCCTCTCTTAATACAGGTAGTAAGGGAGTCAGTATGATAACGTAAATGTTTTTGAATCTATAGACATTGTGCAATTGCACAGGGGATTTTCTAGTCTTTATTAAAATATATTAATAATAAATGAGATAAATAGGAATTAAAAAAATTTTAGGGAAAACTGAAGAAATAGTTAAATAATAAAAAATAATTAAGAACTGGTTGTTAATTAAAACAATTGTTTTGCATACAAATTTTTTTTTTCTCCTCAATATAGTAATCATCTTGATATACTGTTAACTACTGCAATCTATTTACTATTTATTCCATATTTTTTTTTTAAATTCAATTCAGGGCTTTTTAAAAATTCAATTTTTTAAAATTTAACTTGAATAATTAAAATTTTTTTATATTATGATCAAATTTCTAAAATAAATAATAAATTATCATACAATTTTTATTTTTTATTTTTAAATATAACATACACAATTAAACACATACAACCAGCAAAAAGAAATAAGACAACATCAGAAAAAGGATTAGATTAAAGTGTTGTATAAACTATATCTAAAATTATTTTCGTTTATTATTTTTCTGTTTAAATAATATTTTCTTGCTTTTTTTTTTTTTTTTATTAAAAATTTTAATAAAATACGTGATTCCCTTATAAAACCAACAAAATAAAAATAAAAATAACAGTGACTAAGGCATAATATCCTCAGGTAATTCATTTTTGTGTTTTTTTTTTTAGAAAATACATTGTAATAAAATTTTAAAACTATCTACCTTAGAAAAATTTCCAAAATATTACCAACAATACCAAAAAAAAACATTTAATTCCTCAATGTTTTTTATTTATTAAAGTTAAAAAGTAAACGAAAAAAATAAAAAAAACAAGAACAATAATAATAAAATAAGAATCTATTTATTAGCAGCTTTTATTCATAAATACCTACACACAAACCTACATGTATATGCTTATATTATGAATATAAAATAATATAAAAATATTTCTTTCCGACAGTAACATTAAATTTCTATGCCATCGTTGTCTTTCTTCTTTTACTATACCTACACCCCCAATCCTTATTTCAATTTCATCTCCTTAACTACATCAATTTAGCAAAACAATTTCAAGAATTGCTAAAAAATAAAAAATTTCTCCTCTTTCTTTAGTAAAAACAAAACAAGAAAAAAAAAAAAAAAATAATAAAAAAATCCATTAAATTTATTGTATCATTTTTCAGCTCTTGTTATTTTTATTTCTTTAATTTCTTAAATGTTACATAGAAAAAATATTAGAAAAAAAAAAAACACAATAATACTAAAAACAAAAAATAGGAAAAAGAAAAAGTAAAAAACAATTCCGCCCATAGCTTTTTTAACCCTTTCCTTACGTTCCATACATACAGATCAACAAACGTTTGATATAAATATTACTAAATTTTAATAATATTCATCCTTTTTTGAAAAACAAAAAAAAAAAAAAAAAAAAAGATGTCGCTCGTATCATAAAATAGAGAAAAAAAAAACGAAACAAAACAAAAAATTATATGAAATTACAACAACAAGAAATTATACTAAAAAAAAAAAAGAGAGAAAAAAAAAACAAAGAGTAGAAAATAAAAATATTACACATGTCATATAAACGACCTACATGATATTCGTTTTTATCATATAAAAATATAATACGAAAGCACATATACTGATACACATCTACATGTATTTCTTCATATTTTAATTTTAAGGTTGAAATAAAAATTACTAGAAAGAATATCATGGCAGGTTTAAATATTTTTTTTTTTTACATGTTCTCTTTTTTTTGCCCTTTATAAAAAGGGAAAACGTTTTTCCGCTGTTTTTCTTGTTTGTACACTTTCTTATAATTTATTTTTCTTTTTAATTTTTTTTTCTGATGTTTTTAATATCACATTTTCTTAAATATCACGCAGAATGGTTTTTTGTGTCAAGAATTTATTTATAAGGAAGAAAGCAATAAGCTTCTTATGTATGTTTGTTTTTTTTTTTCTTCAAAAATATATTTTATTATAATGTACGTGGTCTACATATGTGATAGTTGTGTGTGTTGATAAGTTTATTTATTACTACATGTACTTTATATTATATGCGTGTGAATATAGATATTTTATATATTATATATTTAAATATAATTACTATAATAATAATGGAAGAATTTCAAGAAATAACGTACTCATAACATTTGAAAATGAATTGTTTTGTTTTTTTACAAATTAAAAAATTTAATAAAGTAAATTCATGTTACTATCTTTAAATATAGAAAATATTTATTAATTTCCAAATCTATTTAATAAATTTATCGATAAAAATCTTTTAATGCAACTTTTTTTTTCCTTGCCACGAGTATTAATAGGTCATCCACTAAGTCATTTATTATTCGTATTTGACTAAGTTTCAGTTTCACTCATTAATTTCACTAAGCCGTTGATTACTCAATGCAACATATGAATAGAATTTTTTAATATATTTCTTTTAGCCTTTTTAATGATATTTGATAATTTTTAGAAAATATAAAACAGATAATTATTTTAATAGTGAGCCAAAATAATTTATAGTGAACTGATAACTGATATTTAAGCTATATATAACAATAAATAATTGTCAACCTATAACTATTAAAATAGTAAACCTAGAGAAAAAATCTTAACATAAATTTCAGGCAACCCTAAAATAATAGTCTTTTAAGCTCATATGACTTTTTTAATCATTCATTTATTTTCACGATGCAGATGTCTTTTTTTTTCTTCTTCTTTTTTTTCTTTTTAATTTTTCTTTTCCTATTATTTTTTCTTTGTCCTTTTCATTCTTTGTCAAAGATTATTTTTGCTCTAAATCCTTCAAGCTATATTTTAGAAAGAAGACATTTTAAGACATTTTTACATAGAATGCTTTTTAGAACAAATTTTTCCTGAGCAAAAGAAAAAAAACATAAAAAAAAAGTTAAAATACAATATAGGATTTGAAGTAAGCGTAGAAAAACAAAAAACAAATAAAAAAAGAAAAAAAAAAGCATAATAAATAAATAATGCCTATGAACAATCGAACAGAGAAAACAATCCTGTACTATAACGGTATTATAATAATTTATCATAAAATTGGGAATGGTCGTGACTTATGAATACCATCAACTTTTACACATTCTTTCTTGTATAGTTGTTATTTCTGTTGAAGGACTAACTGTGGTTCATTTTTTGTTTTAGGAAAATAAATACATAAATAATTTGTATACATATTTAACTGTAATTTTAGCAGTTAAACGATATATTATGTACTGGTATATGTATTTACTATAGTTTATAAATAGATAATATATCTATAATGAATTTATAGATATTTTATTTACGAATATTTATAGACACGTTTAATACACAAACGAAAGTCCCCAGTACACCATTTTGACTTTTTAAAAAGATTTTGTACAATAAATTTTACCAACCATATTCTACAACGATATAGAAAATAATGGATATGAAACAAAAAAAAAAATAAATAAATAGAATATTAAAAAAAAAACAGAGTAGTATACGGTAGTATAAAAACCATATAAAAGGAAAATGATAGAAAAACATAATTTTCATTTTTTCCTAAAAGCAAAAAAGGAAAAAATTAAAAGAAATAAAAAAAAAAAAAAAGAGAAAGCTATTAGTTTTATATTTATATTTTCTTTCATACATACATATTAATTCAAAATAGGTCAAGGCCAAGTTGATTTTTTATTTTTTATATAATATCTTTTTATCTACTAAGAGCACATGAACAGAGTTTAAGAACAGAAATAAAACCTTGTGTCACACAGTTATTTTTTTATTTTCTACATTTAAAAATTGAAACTATTTCGAATATAGAACAGTAATTACTAAGTGAAAAAAAGAAAAATATAAATAAAAGTGTAATGGGAAAAATATAATAAAAGAAAAAAATTAAAAAAAAAAATTATTTATTTCGGAAAAGCTTAAATGGAATTATAAGAAAAACAAAGACAAAACAAATTACAAACAAAAAGAGATAAAAAAGGAAGTTGATTTATTAAAAAGGAAAAAAAAAAATTCTAAATGAAAAATTTAATATTCTTAATAATAAAAAAAAAATATAAAATAACTTTTATAATTAGAATAATAATAATAAGAATATTTTTTATCTCTTTCCAATATAACAATAGTAAAACGAAATTCTTCACTTATATTTTTTCCATTTCTTTGAAATGGAAAATTACAAT
The DNA here is from genome assembly GCA_947095535.1 of Poecilobothrus nobilitatus. Taxonomy (NCBI): domain Eukaryota; kingdom Metazoa; phylum Arthropoda; class Insecta; order Diptera; family Dolichopodidae; genus Poecilobothrus; species Poecilobothrus nobilitatus. The sequence goes on along the minus strand of CAMUPU010000076.1, from coordinate 7,688 downwards.
ATGTCATTTGAAAATATAAATTTTATTAAAAAAAAAAAATCAATTGTAATATTTTATTTATTATTAAAATATTAACTTTAAATTGAAAAATTTCCTTTCAGTCTTCCTTTAGATCTTCGTTTTAATGGAAGGCTCAAAGGTACTAAGAAAACTTAAACAAAGTATATAGGAGTTTCATAGAATTCCTCATGCAAACATAGTCATAGTCATAGTCAGTATTCAGGGGGGATGATTTAAAATCTACAGATATGAATATTAAGGGGATGACTTAACTTCCACTGATATAAGTTCGATGGGGCACACAATCTTATGGAGGAGGACACAATCTGAATTCCATTGAACTTATGACCATTTCTAAATGGACTTAAGTTCCATGGAAATTCTTACCATTTTTTTTTTTGGAAGTTAAGTCTCAAATAAAATGGCCATAAGACCCGCACTTTTTCGGTTATTCAACAAATAAAATGGCCATCAGTTTCACTTTCCTAATATGTATGTAAAAAAATAATTAGGGGGGATTTTAGAGTTGATTGTAAAATTAGGGTTGCACCCTTTTTTGGAAACCAACTCTAAAATCCATCCTAATTCAGAATATCGCATATACGAATATATAAATATTCTGAATCTAACTCTAACAACTCTCCTTATTTCGCATATGCATATGTATATATTTGTATTCTGGAAAAAGGAACAATCCTGATTTTTTAGAATTCGGAATGTTTTTCAACAAAATTTAAATTCGGAATTTTTTTTCGGTAAAGTTTCATACACTCACATATATAAAATTTCCGATTTTTTCTGAAATTTTACAAAATTTAAATTTAACTTTATTCATGTTATTTAAAAACGGACTTTACTACCATGGAAGTGCATTTAAGGGGAGACAAGCTCCATCGAACATATGTCAGTGGAAGTTAAGTTATTCCCTCAATATTCATAATTATTTTTGTTCCTCTTAAGTTAAACAAATGTGTTGTTTTGAAGTTATTCACTTTTTATCTTCTCGGTTAGTTTTATACGAACATGCAATTAATAAAGTTGAGTTAAAATTACAGGTGCACTGCCATTTATTATACGAAGATAATAAACCAACAAAAATTTCAATCCTTTGCAAGTTACTGTAAATTATTCAATACAAGGTAAAAGCAAGGCAAAGATAAAAGTAAACTATATAAAAATAAAGTTTTCTTAATAAATAGAAAATAGTGTCCAGCTTGTGTTATTAACGTGAAAGCAATTAATAAGAGCTAGTTAAATTTTAGGAGAAAATTGATAGAATACATGGGCGTATTCAGGTGAAAGCAATAGAAGCTATAAAATAATAAGATCTAATTCATTTTTACTGGAAATTATAAATAGATGTTCAATAAGGGAGAAGATTGATAGAGTACATGAGCGAATGAAATGAATCGTATTATTTTAATTAATATTAAAATTACAAATCGAAATTGCAAAACATTCAATTGCAGGTCAATTTATGATCAATGATTTAGAATAAACTTTCAAATTTAAGAGTATGTCTATATCAAATCATTCTGTATTACTTTAACTGCTGAATAATAATTGATGTATGAACTAATCATTCAAATGTTAAGAAAACAGAACCCTTTTTTTTTTGAATTTATATCTTGAAAATAACAATATGCAAATAAATTCTTCGATGAGTGTCGACTACCGTTCAAAAAAATGTTTAATAAAAATCAAAAAAATTAATTTAAAATTAATTTAATTAAATAATGAGCAACAATTTCAACAACACACTTTAAATTAGCCAAAGCTTTAAATTATGTATATGTATATAAAAATATATTAAAATTAAAAAAATAACGTATTTATAATGTAATTTTAGTAATAAGCCTTTTTTTTTTAAAAATTTATATAAATAAATAAATAAATAATAAAATAAAATAATAAAAAGCATAAATGAAAACTCTTAAAAAAAAAAAACCTGTTTTTGTCAATAAAAATATCGTAAAAAAAAGGCCTACAATTCAGAAAAATTTTATACAAAAATTATTTTTCTATTATATTATAAATTTTTTTTTTTATTAAATATTTTGTTATATAGGTATATCAACTCTATTAATTTAATTATATTAATTTAATTGCATTATTAATTTTATTATATATTAATTTAATTTTTATTTTTCAAAAATTAAAAATTATTATTATAAATCTTTATTTAATCAATTACAAAAAAAAAAACCGAAAAAAAAAAAAAATATCCCAAAGAATTAATTAAATATATCGTAGTTGTTTTTTAATTTAATTATATTCTTGTTTTTTTTTTTTTTTTTTGTTTTGTTATTAATTTAATCAATTTAATTAATGGTTTTTTATTAAAAAAAAAATTTTTTTTTTGTTTAGTATTATGTAGTTTTTTTTTTTTTTTGTTTTATATATAATACACACAAACACTTTCAATAAATAGAAAAATATAATTTTAGATGTCAATAATAATATGTTTTTAAAAAACAAATAATTAAAAACAAAAAATAAAAAAATTTAAAAAATTATTTATTTTTAATATGGTTACTGTTGACGCAAAATAAAAAAAGTAAAAACAAGAAAAAAAGAAATATATAGCTTACAATAAAGTAAATAAAAAAAAAAAACACTTATTATATACCTTTTTTACTTTAACTGAAATAATTTTTATTTTAAGTGAAGACATTTTTACTATAAGAGAAAATTTTTTTAATTTAAGTGAAGAAATTTGAACTTTAAATGAAGATTTTATACTTTAGGACAAATGGAGACGATATTTTACAACTTTTATTACAAAGTTAAAGTACAAAATTACATATAATATACATATTTATATATTATATACATATACATAAATAACAGTACACATAAATATCTGGTTATGAATTTTATAAATTATAAAATATATATAATATAAATTACTGAAGTAAATATTCTTCATTTAAAATAAAAATATCTTCACTTAAAGTACAAAATATTCACTTAAATTAAAAATATATTCAATTAAAGCAGAAAATAAGTCTTTCCGTTAAAGTAAAAATGGTACATTATAAAAAAAAAAAAAAAAAGGTGTAAAAAAAAATTTTAATATAGATATTTAAGAAGAAAAAAAGTATAAAACTTATTAATTTTAATCAAATCAAAGTTGTATATATATATATAAAATATCAAAAAAATATTTAGAATAATTTAAATAGAATTATTATTAAATTAATATTAAAAAAAAAAAAAAAACAAATTATATTTGGTTTGTTATTATATAAATATAAAAATATATAGTATAATATTTAGTACTAATTTATAAAAAAAAAAAAAAAAAAATAATATAAAGTTATTATTTAATAAATTAAGCGTAATTATTTAAAATAATATATAATATCATATACAACTGTAATAACTAATAAATAATATAAGAAACTGCATTAAAAATAATGGAAAGAAATAAAATAAATATAAGTAAGTGTTTCAATTTGACTTTTCAAAACTTTTAACCTCAAATAAAATAAATCTCATATGAAATCTTATTCTTTCCATAAATAATTTTAAAACTCTTTTAAGAAATAATAAAACTGTAACTGTAAACTGTAAATGTAACTGTAAAATGAATTTTAAAAAGATATTTTCCTTTTATATATGTAAAAATCTCTATACAAAATTCCTTTTGAAAGTCGAATTGACACATTTACAAAATTTGTTCTTTTTTTTTTTTTTTTTAATATTCATTCAATTTTATTTAACAAAAGATATACCAAAATATAAAAGTTCCAATAATATTAAGGAAAAAAACACAATTTTAAATAAATTATTTACAAAAATAAATAAAATAAATTTGAAGTTAAAAACAATTTTTTTTTTTTAATTTTAAAATTACTTTTTTTTTTGTTTTTTGTTAAAAACAAGAACATTTTATAACAAACATCTAATAATTTTTAAATAAAATATTATTAAAGATAAAAATATAACATACAATTTTTAAAATATATAATATGTATTTATAAATTTTCGTTTTGCGTCAAGTAACCATTAACTTTATAAAAAACAAAAAAAAAAATAAAAATTAATAGTAATTAACCAGCAGCGTAAATACGACGGTCGACGAGCACAAGATGAAATGAGATTTTTTTTTTTCAGTTCAGGATTGTGTTTGTGTGCATTCATATGTGTAATAAAAAAAATATATTTAATTAAATTTTTTTTTGTAAATGGTGACTTCACATCCATTGTTTTTGTAAAGTTGGTTTTTTTTTCTTTTTAATGGTTCTCTTTTGATTTTAATAGGTATGTATATATAGGAACTTTTAAAGATGATGAGATGTTGCTTCAATAAATTTTATCAAAATAATTTCAAATCTAGATATACATGATACAAAATATTTTCATGTATTTTTTATACGTATGATTACATATTATGCAAGTTTTAGTAATAACCTAAAAAAAAATATTAAAAAATTTTTTTCTTTGATTTGATTTTCGTATTAAATTAAAGACATTATAATCTAGTATTCATTTTCAAAATAAATTGACTACTTTTAGGAGAAACCCGAATTAATTATGTATGAATTACATTAAATTCAATGTGCCTTATGATTGAAAACGTATGCGAAACGTACCTAAATGTTACCGAAAAGCTAAATTAACTATTATCGTATGATTGAAAACGGTTTTACTTTATTGTGTTGAAACGCGTAGATGTGTTGGCATTTTAAAAAAAAATTAAAAAAAAACACAATGTAAGTTTTTCATTTATTTTAAATCATTTAAGGAAACAAAATGAAAAATTTAATTTTTTTAAATGAATTTTTCTAATGTTTTATCTTTTGTGATTAGGATAAAAATAATAAACCAGGACAAATACGATAAATTGGTACGAAGGGTAAAAGAAAATAATTTTGAAATTTTACTTTTAACTCTTCAAGTGAAACTACGGTTTCGGAAGAAACTATTTATGTTCATCAATTGAAAAAAACTTATTAATTATAAATTTTTTCACCTTAAAATAAAAAAAAAACTAATTTTTATTACCACCTTTTATCAAAAAAAAACTTTATTTTTAATTCTAAAAGACAATTCTAAAGTTCTAAATTTTATAAAAAAAATTATTTTTGTTTACCTATATTTTATAACTTGACCTTTATATTATACTAAAAATTCTTTTTGGCAATACTGTCATTTAATTTGTCGAATTAAACACTGACAATACTGTCGAATTGTTTTTTTTTTTTTAATGCATTTTCATTTCTCTGCCATATAAATGTGGACAGGAAATTACACAACCTTTCCTGTTCAGTCGTGGTTGTAAATGTCGTAAGGGGGAATAACTCTTACGACGTATGTGGGATTCGAACCCACACTTTCTCGGTGTTTACGGCGTATTTTATATGCTCTTACCCATTAGGTCACCGAGGCCCCTTCACTGTCAAATTAAAATTTAATAACGCGTTTACATGGTATGATTCTATAGAATTGAGCAGTATGGCGAAGTTGAATAATCTATTTTGAGCGGCATAATTTCTGCACGTTTTCAATCATAACTTCCAAATTATAGATTTTATAACGGTTTTCTTTTTTTATTTAAATAATATTAAATTAATTAAAGTATCAAAATGAATGAAAAATTATTAATCATTTATTATGCAAAAAAAAAAAAAAAAAATACATACATAATTAATAACTCTCCACTTTCGATAAATTATCAACAAAAAAATAAAATATTAATTTAAAAATATTTACTATTATTTTATGATATTATAATAATAATAATAAATTTTTTTTTTTTTAATTGCAATAAAAATTAATTTATAATAATTTTATAGAGAAAATATGAAATAAAAAATAAAATCAATATATATTTATATTATTTTATGCAATTAAAATGAAATATTTACAGTTATTTCAATATATTGGTGTATACATACATATATATTTTTTTTTTTTGTTGCAATTACCTTTGCATTTTTGTGTAATTTGTAGCCTTTGTAAAATTATTGAATTGAAAAAATTAATTTATTTAAAATGAAAATTCGTTCATATTGAAATTCTATAAATTTTAAAATTTTTGTTTTGCTTTTCTGTTTTTCTGTTTTTTTTTTTTTTGTTTTATATGTTTTGTGGAATTAAAAAATTCTTTTTATTTTTATAACTTTTAATTAGTTATGAAACGTTTTGTTTGTTTGTTGTTTTTTTTTTCATATTACCAGGTTTTTTTTTTTAACTGAAATGAATTTCATATTTAAAAGAAAAAAAATTGTATTTTATAGAATTTTTTAATACAATAAAAAAAAAAAAAAAAAAAAAAACAAAAAAATAATTTTGAAAGAAGAATATTTCAATAGAATTTCAGGATGTAATCAATTGGAAAATGAAATAGTAAACAACAAACATAACCATATTATTTAAATTTTATTTAGAAAAATAAAAAAAACAAAAAAAGGAAAGAAATAAAAAATTCTAATTTTGAATATTAAAATCGATTTTAATTTAATAAAAATTTTTAGTTTTCCAACAATATTTTATGTATGTATTTTAATATAATAGAAATATTAAATATTTATTTTAATTAATTTTTTATCATAATATGATTTTTTTTTTTTTTTTTTTTTGTTTTTATTTATTTATATTTTGATTTATTATGTAAATTTTTTTTTTTTAGTTTTTGTATTATAAATTTTTTTGTATCTGATTATTTATTTAATTATTTTGTTACAAAAGTTTTATAAACTTGTAATGTTTATATCTAGGAGTCACCTCAAATAACAGTAAAAGACAAAAGGGATACTATAAGATATTCTGTAAGACTATTGTGTACCAATTCTCATAATATTATTGATTAAAAGTTACTTAATATACGTTGCTTTGATTTGTAATTGATTTATAATCAAAGTATCTATACCTATGCTATGCTAGGATTTCAGGTTTTATTAATGGATAACGATATTAAAAAATATATCATATCTTCTAAAACAGTTATAAAAATCTTAAAAAAAAAATATTTTCATAAAATACAACTTTACTAAAACCAATAACTTTGTCTGGGATTATTAAATACCTGTTCAATAGAAATATTCTTAAGAGTTTATTTTATCTTTTTTCACATTTTTTAATTAGTTAGCAACATTGAGTGTATCAAGTAATTTTAACTGGAAACGTTTATAAACATTTTTAAATTATAAAATTTAAAACTTTGTAAACCATACCTCAACCTTATATTTGCTAATAATGAATGATAATTTTTCTTTTTTTTTTTATAAATTACAGATTAAAAAAAAATATACTCGATGATATTTTATATGTTATTATTATTGCATCTCATATTTGGATTATTGTAAAAAAAAAAAACAAAATTATAAAAATAAACAAATGTTGCTAATAACATTTGTAAACATGATTTATTGAATAATAATAATAATAATAATAATAATAATAAAAAAAACAAAAGTTGGTAGGATTAATTTTTGTTTATCCCTCTTGATATGAACTGAAGGGATTTATTTTTATTGACAAATTGGCATAAAAATATTAATTCAATTAAAAAACATAAAAAAAAAATTATAAAAAATAAGAAAAAAAATAAAAATAAAAAATAAATAAAATATATAAATGAAATTTATTGTAAAAATAAAAGGAACGGGTATTGAATTACTATTTATATTTATTAATTTTTTTTTTTTTGCATTCTCATTCCAAAATTAAAAAAGAAAAAA
>CAMUPU010000075.1:0-17319 GCA_947095535.1 Poecilobothrus nobilitatus | reverse complement strand
ACTGTGTCAACTCTGGGATACCCGTATGAACGTAATATATCCTATTATAAAACTTGATCATCTTTTAAAAACATTCAGATGTTTTAGTACCGAACTACAGAGATATATTTATGTAAATTGTGAAGTTGTATGACAGCTACCCGAATCTATTGCACCTAGCTTCATTAAGTTCCAAGAAATGCAAGAAGCCTAAACCGGCTGCAATAGATCAATCAAATTTTACAAAAGTTTTTGGCATGCAACTCGACACTTTTTCACTAAATTTCAGATAGCTAGATTCAATAGACACTGAGTTATTTTCATTTAAAAAGAGAAGTTGTATGGCAACTACTCGAACCCGGGGGCCGAAAATGCTGGAGTTAAATAGCAAAACTAACAATTTTACAAAAGTAACGTAAAAAAATTTTCAGCCTCCTAGCTCCTCTATTTTTTGAGTTATAGTGCGGACGGACACTGAGTTCTTTTCATTTAAAAAGAGATTTTGTATGGCAGCTACCCGAACCCGTCACACCACCACAACCAAATTTTGCAGAAGTTGTTGCCATAAAACTTGATCATCATTCGCAAAATATCAGATACCTAGATTGGATAGACACTGGGTTATTTCGATTTAAAGAAAGAAGTTGTATGGCAGCTACTAGAACCCGGCGGCCGAAAATGCTGGAGTTAAATAGCAAAACTAACAATTTTGCAAAAGTGACGTATACAAAATATCAGCCTTCTAGCTCCTTTATTTTTTGAGTTATCGTGCGGACGGACACTGAGTTATTTTCATTTAAAAAGAGAAGTTGTATGGCAGCTACCCGAACCCGTCTCACCAACACAACCAAATTTTGCAGAAGTTGTTGCCATAAAACTTGATCATCATTCGCAAAATTGCAGATACCTAGATTGAACAGACACTGGGTTATTTCCATTTAAAGAAAGACGTTGTATGGCAGCTACTCGAACCCGGCGGCCGAAAATGCTGGAGTTAAATAGCAAAACTAACAATTTTACAAAAGTAACGTAAAAAAATTTTCAGCCTCCTAGCTCCTCTATTTTTTGAGTTATAGTGCGGACGGACACTGAGTTCTTTTCATTTAAAAAGAGATTTTGTATGGCAGCTACCCGAACCCGTCACACCACCACAACCAAATTTTGCAGAAGTTGTTGCCATAAAACTTGATCATCATTCGCAAAATTTCAGATACCTAGATTGGATAGACACTGGGTTATTTTGATTTAAAGAAAGAAGTTGTATGGCAGCTACTAGAACCCGGCGGCCGAAAATGCTGGAGTTAAATAGCAAAACTAACAATTTTGCAAAAGTGACGTATACAAAATGTCAGCCTTCTAGCTCCTTTATTTTTTGAGTTATCGTGCGGACGGACACTGAGTTCTTTTCATTTAAAAAGAGATTTTGTATGGCAGCTACCCGAACCCGTCACACCACCACAACCAAATTTTGCAGAAGTTGTTGCCATAAAACTTGATCATCATTCGCAAAATTTCAGATACCTAGATTGAACAGACACTGGGTTATTTCTATTTCAAGAAAGACGTTGTATGGCAGCTACCCGAACCCGGGGACAGAAAATGCTGGAGTTAAATAGCAAAACTAGCAATTTTACAAAAGTGACGTAAAAAAATTTTCAGCCTCCTAGCTCCTCTATTTTTTGAGTTATCGTGCGGACGGACACTGAGTTCTTTTCATTTAAAAAGAAATTTTGTATGGCAGCTACCCGAACCCGTCGCACCAGCACAACCAAATTTTGCAGAAGTTGTTGCCATAAAACTTGATCATCATTTGCAAGATTTCAGACGCCTAGCTTTATTAACTTCCAAGAGGTGCAAGAAGCCTGAACCGGCTGCTCTAGGCCAACCAAATTTTACAAAAGTTGTTGGCATATAACTCGACACCTCTTTACTAAATTTCAGATTCCTAGCTTCAATGAACACTGAGTTATTCTCATTTAACCGGATAAGTTGTATGGCAGCTACCCGAACCCGTCGCACCACCACAACCAAATTTTGCAAAAGTTGTTGCCATAAAACTTGATCACCATTTGCAAGATTTCAGACGCCTAGCTTTATTAACTTCCAAGAGGTGCAAGAAGCCTGAACCGGATGCTCTAGACCAACCAAATTTTACAAAAGTTGTTGGCATGTAACTCGACACCTCTTTACTAAATTTCAGATTCCTAGCTTAAATAAACACTGAGTTATTCTCATTTAAACGGATAAGTTGTATGGCAGCTACCCGAACCCGTCGCACCAACACAACCAAATTTTACAGAAGTTGTTGCCATAAAACTTGATCATCATTTGTAAAATTTCAAAACCCTAGCTTGAATAGATACTGAGTTATTTCTATATAAAGAAAGAAGTTGTATGGCAGCTACTCGAACCCGCCGACCGAAAATGTTGGATTTAAATAGCAAAACTAACAATTTTGCAAAAGTGACGTAAAAAAAATTTCAGCCTCCTAGCTCCTTTATTTTTTGAGTTATCGTGCGGACGGACGGACGGACGGACGGACGGACGGACGGACGGACGGACGGACGTACATGGCTTAATCGACTCAGAATTCGATTCTGAGCCGATCCATACCTTTGACACTATATCTAGCTCGGCTCCTTTAAGGTGTCACAAACGTAATGGCAAATTTATTATACCCTTGAACATAGTTCATACGGGTATAAAGAAATTAACAAAAAATAATTTATATATAGTGTCTATATGCATAAACAATCTAATAAATGAAAATATATCTAGTAATAAAATCAATATAATAAAAACAGTTTTAAAAATAAACAATTAAAATTAAAAGTGAAATTTATGAGATTAAAAAGAGTGTTAACATTCGACAAAAATAGAAATATACCAGCAGATAATATTGCAGCAGAAATTGAAGAATTAAGAGAACAAATCCGCTTTATGGAATTACAACACCAACAAGAAATAGAAAGTTTGCGACAACAAATACCGCAACCAAGGTTCAATTTAACAGAGGATCAGATACTTAACAGATTCCAACATATCAAAACCTTCACAGCAAACAACGATTATAGTTTAAACGAATTTATCAACGCCGTAGAAAATGTAGAAGCACTATGTGGAAACAATGTACATCTGTTGCAGTTTGGTCTACAAATTGTATTTAAAGAAAAATTACAAGGAGAACCAAAAAAATGTATTCAACGACTAGGTGATAATTTGACCTGGGATGCTGCAAAAAGCGAATTAAAAGCAGAATTCCGACCAAGGCAGAGTTATAAGAGACTAATGGACGAATGCAGAAATCTCAAGGTTAGTAATTTAAGAGAACTATTTAGTAAAGTTAAGATTATTAATAGTCAATTAAACGAATTGTACGAATACGATGACAACAAACCAGAAAATTATAAACCAAGTTGTAATGATCAAAACTTGGTTGATATAATAAAAGATATGTTAACTGGTAGTTATCGTATTAATATAAAAAGTAAAATGTCTTTAAATGAAATATTTAACGTTTTAGACAATTTATGTTTACTAGATGAAAAAGAAGTGATTCATTATAATTATAGAAAAAACTTTTCAAATCTCAATAATAGTAATAATAAAAAAAATTTTTTTTATGATAAAAATAAAAATTTTAATTCTCAAAATTTTAATCATGATAGAATAAATAAAGGTTTTAAGAATAGTTATCAAAATCAATATCCAAATTTTAATAGACAAAATCAAAATTTCAATCAAAATAAAAATCAAAATTTCAGTAATCAAAACCAAAATTTTAGCAATCCAAATCAAAGATATAATTCTTACCAATTTAATAAAAATCAGATTCAAGATCGTTCCATGAGAACATATAATTCTAGACCAAGAAAATATCGCACAAATAATAATCCAGACATAGAACCAATGGAATTAGGCATTGATAATGTCGAAATGAGTGACGTAAATTTTATAAAAGAGCCTTGGATAAAGAACTCCCCATAATTAGTTTAACCATCGAAAACAAAAAAATTAATTGTTTAATTGATACTGGTTCTCAAACCAGTATAATTAAACCAAACATTTTAAATAATTACGAACTAATTAATTTAGAAAAACCTCTTTTTTTCTCAACCATTAATGGTATTTCAAAAGTATTGAAAAAAATTATAACTCCTATACCCAAAGAATTTCGTAAAGATGGAACTTTATCATGGAAAATTATGGAACTGCCAAAGCTTAATTATGATGCTATTATAGGCTTAAATTTTCTAGAACCCCTTAAAGCAAAAATCGACATTGGAAACAAAAATATTGAAATAAATAATTCCAAAATCTATTACAAAAAGGAAGATAAATACTTTATTATTAATGAAATATGTAACCTTGAAAATAGTAATATCGATCAATTAAGTCTTGATCACTTAAATAGCGAGGAAAAATACCATCTTTTAAAAATTCTTAAACAATATAATAATTTATTTTTTAAAGAGGGGGATCGGCTCTCTTCAACTCATGAAGTTGCCCATGAAATTATAACAACAACTAGTAACTCTATATACTCTAAAATATAGCGGTACCCAAGGGTACATGAAAATGAAATTGAGCGTCAAATTAAGGAGATGTTGGAACAAAACATCATCCAACATAGTAGTTCTCCCTATAAAAGCCCTATGTAGATTGTTCCAAAAAAATTGGACAATTCCGGTAAGAAAAAGTGGCGTATTGTTATAAACTATAGGAAGCTGAACGCTGTCACAATCAGTGACAAGTTTCCGATTCCTAATATTGACGGAATATTAGATAAACTTGGTAAATCGCAATATTTCTCAACTCTAGATTTGGTATCTTTGATATCTCTCAACTCAATTTGATATTTCTCAACTCTAGAACTCAAATTCCGGTGAAACCTGAAGACAGACAGAAGACCGCTTTTTCTACACCATTCGGTCACTTTGAATATTTGAGGATGCCATTTGGTCTCAAAAATGCGCCCTCAACATTTCATAGATTAATGAATTTTGTTTTAAAAGATTTAATAAACAAAATTTGTGTGGTCTATTTAGATGATATTCTCATCTTTAGTATCTCTTTAGAAGAACATATAAATAACATAAAAAAGGTTTTCGAACGACTAAAAAATGCAGGTCTAAAAATTCAAATTGACAAATGTAATTTTTTAAAGAAACAAACCGAATTTCTGGGTCACATCTTAACACCACAAGGTGTAAAACCCAAACGTCATCGAACAAAATATCTGCTATTCAAGAACTGAAATTACCAACGACAGTTAAACAGATTAAAAGATTTCTAGGAATGATTTCTAGGCTACTATAGAAAATTCATAAAGGATTACGCAAAAATTGCATATCCAATAACAAGGCATCTAAAGAAAAACGCGAAAATAAACTTGAATGATCCGAATTACATAACAGCCTACGAAAAACTTAAAGACATTATAACGAACCACCCTATTTTAAAATATCCGGATTTTAACAAAAGATTTAAATTAATAACAGACGCGAGTAATTTTTCTCTTGGAGCAGTTCTTACTCAGGATGGTCATCCAATATCTTATGCTTCTAGAACTTTGAATGACCACGAGAAAAATTATTCAACTATAGAGAAAGAACTTTTAGGAATTGTATGGGGTACAAAATATTTTCGACCCTATCTATTTGGAAAAGAGTTTGACGTACAAACAGACCATCAGCCTATCAAGCTTCACGCCAAGTATACGGGTAAGGACATAAACCCTAGGCTACAAAGATGGCCCATCTCTTTAGGTGAATACGACATGAAAATAGACTACATAAAAGGAAAAGACAATAACATCGCAGATTTTTTGAGCCATATAAATACAGAAACAAAAGAAATAAATTCACTTCAAAATCCAGAATTAAATGACACTTTAGAAACTTACAATTTAGACTTCTCAGACTTATATATAGATTTATAAAATAGAACCGATTCTTTAACCGAAATTAACTTACTAGACGACTCAATTGAAAATCAGACAGTACACTCTCAAGAAGAAAATTCCGAAGACCATATACCTATACTTGAAACAGTTGTAAATAGATTTAGAACTCAATTGATATTAAAAGAAAAAAAAGAAAAAGAATTCGAATCAATATTTAAAAATAAAAAAATTTTCATTGATATAAATGATTTAAATAATAATAACACCGCAGATATTCTACGAAGATATATTTCAAAAGGGAGAGTGGGAATATTTTCAGAAGTTAATGATCACGAGTATAATATATTACAACAAGTGATTATAAACCTTTTCTCTCAGAATGAAAAGATAAAATTTCTTAAATGTTATTACTTCGCAGAAGATATCGTAGAAGATGAAACTTTAAAAAAAAAAAATATCTATGTTTCACAAAAATGAATTAGGTCATTCTGGGATAGTAGCAACATATGAAGCTATTAAAAGTAAAATCTATCATCCAGATCTTAAACTGTTTGTTCACAAAATAATAAATAATTGTGATATTTGCACTGCTGGCAAATATGACAGAAACACAGTAAAGAAAAAATTTCATATAACTGAAACACCTAAAACTACAGGAGAAATTATCCACGTAGATACATATGTAAATAGCAAAAATGCCTTTATTAACTTTATCGACAAATTTTCTAAACATGCTACTTGCTTTCATTTAGAGGATCGAAATTCCTCTACAATTACAGAAAAATTGAGACAATATTTGGCTATTAAAGGAACAATAAAAAAATTCGTTTTTGACAATGAGTTTAATACTCAGAACGTAAAAAAATTTTTGTAACGAAGAAAATATAGAATTTCACGTTACAAAACCAAATTCACATACCGGTAACTCTGACATTGAACGCTTCAATAATACTATAACTGAACGAATTAGAACATTAAACCTTGACGAAAAACTCCCAATAAGAATACAAATGTTAAAAGCTGTAAAATTTTATAATAATATCTATCATTCAACAATTAAAGCAACTCCCTTTGAAGTCCAGGAACATAAAATTAACCATAATATTATTTACGAAAGAATTGAAAGAACAAAAGATAAAATTATTAATAAAATTAATCAAACTCGCGAAAACTACATTGAAGAAAGGGAACAAGGATTCATAAAAAATTACAAAGCGGTAAGACACAAAGAACAACCTCCGTTTCGAAAACATAACTTACAAAATATTCACAAATCAAATATTAAAAGACCTTTAAAATTTACAGGTAATACTGATATTATCAATTCTGCTCATGACAATACAACTAACTAATGGAACACTTATAATTGACAAAATAAATTCAGAATTAGGATATACAAAAATTCAAACAGATATTGTAGAATTTGTAGAAAGTTATAATATTGTTTTACATATTATTCATCCATACGAAATTTTAGAAATAATTAATGACTTAAAGGAAAATATTAACTCCATCAAATCAAATTTAAATAAGGAACTGGCCTTAAACCAAATTGACAATATGAAGAACCGAATTAAAACGATCATACCAAACAGACAAAAAAGAGGAATTTTAAATGTAGGAGGCACAATGTTAAAATGGACGTTTGGTACTATGGACGACTCCGACAGACAAAACATCGAAGAACGCTTAAAAGCATATACAAATAACGACAAACTTATATCTGATAATTTTAATCAACAAATCCAAATTAACGAAAACTTTAATAAACCATTTTCACTTATCAAAAATGCTATCGAATCAGATCGACAAATAATTTTAAATAGATTAAATCAAATTGAACAAGAAATTTACTTGAAAAACTTTTTCCTTGAACAAATGATAAAAATTGACTTTATTAACAGACAAATTGACATGATTCAAGATAACTTAGTCGCAAGTAGAAATGGTTTAATTCATCCAAGCATTCTTTCAACTGATGAAATCAAAACTTATTCTATCGATTCAAAAAGACTAGCTAACATACGTTTAGGCTTTGCAAAATATTGTAATGAATCACTGATTTTTGTCATTAAATTTCCAAAAAATTTTATAGAAATAAGTAAAAAATTATTAATACCAATAACTAATTCAAATTACAAACAAATAGGTGAAAATATGGAATTTATAATAGAATATGCAAATAGAACTTTCACTTTTGAAAAAGATGTAACTTTAAAAAATTTAAAATTGAGTAAAAACTGTGTTTTCAAGAAAAATTGTAAATTTATAGTAAATAAGAGAGAAGAATCATTGAAATAGATGATGATATTTTAATAATAAACAATATTAAAAATAAAACATTAAACAGTTCATGTGACGAACGAAAAATCGTCCTAAATGGTAATTATTTTATAAATTTTCAAAATTGTTCAATCCAGATTGACAATAAAAATTTTAGTAATAATATGAATAAAATTGTTAACAGATTTGTAGTTCCAATTGAAAAAACCTTAAATTTCAAAATAAATCATACTGATATTACTTTTGAAGAAATTATTTTAAATCAAGAAAAGAATATAAAAGAAATAAGTAACTTAAATGATCATAAAATTTTTAACTTTTCTTTAACTTTGTTGTCAACAATTATATTTTTTTGGAATAACAATAATTTTAATTTTTTATGTTAAGAAAAAAAATCTTAAAATAGAATTTAGCCATCGGATTCAGGAGAATCCTAAATCTTGTGAGGGAGATGTTACGTTAGTAAACTCCACCTTTGATAATAAGATTAATGACCTAATAAATAATATTGAAGTAAAAATGTAAATTATGAAATTTTCGGAAACATGTTATTGTAACTTGATACTTAATATAAATGAACTTAAATGTAAATTATTGAACTTAAATAAACCTAAATTATAAACTTAAAAAACTTAAATTGTGATTCGATATTTTAAATGAATTAATCTAAATAATGTTTTATTGAACTTAAGTTAAAAACGTGTAAATATAATCAATTAAATAAACGTAACATATTTTTGTACGAAAGTAATATTTGGCAAACAAGTTCAATATATTGTAATTTTGCTTATTTTGCTAATTTTGTAATTTATAAAAACCAATTGTAAAATATAAAATTTAGTCTTAAGACCGCAACTGAAATTGTAACACGGGAAGTAAATAAATAAATATTAAAATTTAATTACTATAGTGTTTTAATTTGAATAATAATCTAAATTATTATTTTTTTTATGATAATTGTATAATTATCATTTAATTCGAGGGGGGCGCGAATTGCAGAGAACGAAGTAATGGCGAATCCGCTGCCTCTGGCGGTAGTAGCGAATTCTCCAAAACGGAGAAACATGTCTCAAGTCAAGGACGACGTAGAAAGGAGGGAGCAGATGCTACGCAAGTGCCAGACTATAATCGGTTGCATGCGGGCTGCATCTAGTAGGCAAAAAAACATATCGATGGATGTGAAGAACGGGCTGGCCGAACTAGTTGAGCTTATTGACGAGATAATTGCTAGTGGCTCTCAAAATACGAAGCGGGGACCAGCAACAGTCGCCGCCCCAATCTTGAAAGATATTGGTGTGATGACGGAGAGAACTCCCATTCCCAGCCAGAAGCAGTCAGCAAACAGCCCGCTATTGAGAGAAAATAAGAAAAGAGAGAGACATAGGGAGCCGGAGAAGGATCAGAAGAAGGAATTGGAAAAGTTTCAGGAGACATCCAGTACCTGGGTCAAGGTCGCACCTAGAAAAAAGAAGAGAGAAAGGAAGGAAAAAGCCAGAAGTAAAGTCGTGGAGAATGTCACTGCTGGAATCGAGGAGAAAGCTAGTACTAATACAGGATCACGAAAAAGAGGAGTTCGTCGGGAGGCAATCTTGATTGAACCAGCCCAAGGCAAATCTTATGCTGAAGTATTACGTATTATCAGAAAAGAAATTAATCCTGAGAGCACGGGGACAGAGGTAAGAGCGGTTCGTAAGACGAGGATCGGAGGAGTCCTAGTGGAATTAGGAACCAGAACAGGAGATAAAGCTGCATTTGGCGAGTCTCTCAAATCTATACTGGGGGAGAACGCAAGCGTATGCAGCTTAGAACCAAAGGAGACGGTGGAGATTAGAGATCTTGATGACCTTACCACCTCGGAAGAAGTGAGTAACGCCATAAGGGAAGTTCTGGGCGGTTGGACCGCGAGTTTCAAAGTCTCGGTAACCGGCGCTCTAACAGGAGAGCACAAACAATGGCAATAGTGACCTTAGGGAGAAAGTGCGCGCAACAACTTATATAAACTCAGCACATAAACGTGGGATTCGTCAGCTGCAGAGTCAGGCACGGCAACCGCAACCAAGTGCTACAAGTGCCTTTGATACGGTCACCGCGCTGGGACATGCAAAGGCCCTGATAGAAGCTGGCTCTGCTTCAGGTGTGGCGTTGCTTTCTGTGCGTTGAAAAGGGCCACGATTCTGGTAGCGTAAACCATATCTCTGGGTCTAGGAGATGCAAGGTGTTTAGGAACGCTTTAGGGAGCACTCAATTACTTACTAGATGATCCGGATTATGCAAGCGAATCTTAATCGGAGGAAGACGGCAGACTCTCTCCTGCACCAGCTAGTCCATGAGCACAATGCCGAACTGCTCGTTATCAGAGAGCAGTACAGGGACCTATCATCTACGTACTGGTACCGCGATGTGCTTGGGACTGCGGCGGTCTGGGTACGGGATTCCGAAAAGATTACGGTGACGGAACACGGACGTGGGGAAGGCTTCGTATGGATAAAAAATGGAGGAGTGACATATATCAGCTGCTACGTTACTCCGAATGAACTGACTCAGACCTTCAGAAATAAAATAATTGCACTAGAGGATGAGATCCTTCGAATGTCAGGCAAAGTTATAGTCGCTGGAGACTTCAATGGGCAAAGTACTGAATGGGGTATGTCCAACACCAACGCTCGAGGCAAATATATCTCGGACATGGCGGCCAGAAGGAGGCTAATTATACTAAACACTGGTTGTACGTCGACGTTTCGTCGCCCTGGGTATAGGGAGACTATCCCCGACATCTCGTTCGCGACGGAGGATCTAGCCTCACTAGTGGAGGGCTGGAGCGTACTGCAGGACTATACCGGAAGCGATCACCAGTACATTACTTTCTGCGTTCGGGATAGGCCAGAGCCATACCGGAGTGCTGGACAAGAGCTAGGGAGTTGGAATGTCGGAAAGCTTGATGAGGCTAGATTCTCCTCAATACTTCGAGGCGCCCCGTTTTTAGTAGAATACCCAACGAATCGCCCGGGAACAGGCAGAGGCTGTGGTTGAAGAAACAATGGGTCTTATTCGCAGCACCTGTGAGTTGTCCATGCCCCGGCACAGACCGGGACCACGTTGACGTCCGGTGTATTAGTGAACCGAGGAAACTGCGGATCTCAGAAGACTCTGCCTTCGACTTAGACGGAGAGCACAAAGGGCTCGGAATCGTCAGGAGGCAAACACTATCTCCACGGAACATAAGGTGGCAAAGAAGCTGCTGCGAAACACCGTTAACCGGAGCAAGGTTTTCCAATGGAGAAAGCTAGGGGAGGAGGTGAACGCTGACCCGTGGGGCCTTGGCTATAAAATAGTTACAAAGAAGCTTAGGTTGGGGTCTGCGCCGAGCTGCATGAGTGCGGAGACGATTACACGGATACTTTTCCCAACACACACACTTCGTGAAGACACCCCTGAAATGGAAGTAGGTGATATTCCCCTCTTCACTGACGAGGAGCTGGGAGTCACGGTGAACTCTCTACGTAATCGCAAAGCTGCTGGACCCGACGGGATACCCGCAGAAGCCCTGAAAGCTGCTTACCGTGCACGACATAACCTCCTGCTTAGAATGTACAACTCCTGCCTCATTACCGGAACCTTCTGTCAACGGTGGAAAACTGCCCGCCTTGCGCTGATTAGCAAAGGCAAAGGTGACGTAATGGCTCCATCGGCATATCGTCCACTGTGCATGTTTGACACTGCAGGCAAGGTGCTAGAGAAGTTAGTGCAGCCTCGCCTAATGTCGGCGATAAGAAGTGCTGGTGACTTGTCCGAACAATAGTATGACTTCCGGCGAGGACGCTCCACTATAGGAGCTATCAAAGAGGTACTAGAAACCGTGAGAAAGGCTGAAGAAATTAACCACCACTCGCGACAGTTACTCCTCTTCGTCACCCTTCACGTGAAAAACGCGTTCAATTCTGCAAGGTGAGTGGATATGCTGGAGACATTAGAGGCGTTCAGAGTTCCAGAATACCTCATGAGAGTTATCCGGGACTACCTGCGAGACAGATCGCTCGTGTATAAAACAGAGGACGGCCAACGCATTAAGACGGTCACGGCAGGGGCAGCGCAAGGGTCAATCCTAGGACCTGACCTCTGGAATGTGGCATATGATGACCTCCTGCGATTAGAAATGCCAGAAGGAGTGAGCTTGAACGGCTATGCGGACGATGTTGCATTGCTGATAGCCGCCCGCACCACCGATTTGGCGCAGTTAAATTAAATATGGCGAGAATAATTATATGCTGAGAATAAGTACATGGATGTCTGGTCGAGGGCTAGCTTTAGCACTCGCCAAGACGGAAATTGTTATTCTAACCAAAACGAGGATCAACACGATCCTACCGTTTATGGTAGGAGAGGAGCGCATAGTGTCAAAAGCTGCTGCTAAATACCTGGGGGTGATGATCGACCAAAAACTCACCTTCGGGCAGCACTTGCGAAGGATGGCTGACAAGTCGGAGGCCATGGTCGCGAACTTGAGCAGAATAATGGCTAATACTCATGGACCTACCTCAAGTAAGCGACGTCTCCTGATGAATACCGTGCAGTCGGCGCTGTTATATGGTGCGGAGGTCTGGGGCGATCGAATGCGATTTGGGTGGTACAGAAAAGGGCTAGCTTCTGTCCAGCGACGCGCTGCTCTCGAGGTCGCCTCTTCCTACCGAACAGTCTCTGACGCTGCGGTGCTCGTAATTGCTGCAGTTATACCCGTCGGACTGTTGGCGTTGGAAAGAAAAAATATCTACAGGAGAAAGACGGAGATCGGGCGAGAAAGAGCGGCTACAGAAGAGAGACGCCGCACCATGAACAAATTGCAAGAGCTCTGGGACGCCGCGCCTAAGGGATGATGGACCACACGGCTCCTGCCGTAGATAAAGAAGTGGGTTAGTCGGAAGCATGGGGAGGTAAACTACTATCTCACGCAGTTCCTAAGCGGACACGGATGCTTTCGGTCATACCTTCACAGGATGGGACGAGTCGAGAAACCTGAATGTTTCTATTGTGGGAGAGGCAGAGATGATGCAGAACACGTGATCTTCCACTGCTATCGATGGACGGATGGCAGAGCTGCAGTTGCACAGGTACTCGAACCGTTGTCACCAGACAATATAGTAGAGTATATGCTTGAAACAGAAGAAAACTGGCGTCTGGTGGCGGAATTCGTGCAAAATACGCTTAGCACCAAGAACCAAAAGGCTGAGGCGGTAGATCCGCAGCGACGAGTGTGAGCCCTGCCCAAGTAACAAAATTTATCTCATAAGACTCTAGTAGAGTGCTATGAGAGTTAATTATGAGAGTATTACTCTAATAATTTACTCTTGAAGAATTCTATAAGTGTCTTATGAGATCGTTATAAGAGTTAAAGGGCGCAGTTATGAGAGTAAATTAACACTCATAACAAGTCTTTAGCTCTCATTTTAAGAGTTTTAAAAGTATATCACTCTCATAAAAAAACTACTATGAGAGTATTGAAAAACTCTCATAAGATACTCAAAAGAGGGTTATAATAGTAGCTTATTCTTGTTATGAGTGCTGGTTTTTCCTTATGAGTGTTGTTAGAAAGATAAACCAACATATTATAATATAAATGTATCCGTTTTACTTTTTAGAATTATTGTAGCGATTAAACAAAGTATAATATGTATGATTAATTATATGTGTGTGTTTAATATCATAAATAAGTACATATGTAAGAATTTAATATGAACATAAAATTATAGGAAACTAAAATAACTTTTTCGTCAAGAATATAAGCCAAAATTATACTGCCATTGAAATTTTATTAATAAAAGTAACCATTTTAGGTCGAAAAAAAGTAACGCGCACTAAAAATAATCTAAATTTAAAAAATTTAAATAATTCTTTTTTAACCCCTTAAAGTCTTATTATTCTACTTTTAACCATATATCTGATAATTTGAGTAAAACTAATGTAATAGTACATATAAATTTCAATTAAAGCTAAGTTATATTGAACTTAAGCTATAATTTTGCGTTTTAATAATTTAAATTTAATCATTTTTACAATAAATATTTTTTCATATTTTTTTATTTAATAAAATTACTTAATAACATAAGGGTTAAGATTGAGAAAAATAAAGAAGATGTCAATAATATAGCCGCTGATTGATAAGTTTTCTTATAAGAACAAAACTCTTCATATGAGAATAAGTACACTGAAAAAAATGTAGGTACACAATATGAAATAATTTATGAAACTTTTCACATTTTTGACTGCCATCCTGTTCATAAAAATGACATAATTGAATAAAATTATAAATAAGTTTAATATAAAACGAGGTTCACAAAATTTATGATTTTGTTATAAATAATATTATTATGATTTTGTTCATAAAAAGCAAGAATTAGTTTATGAAATTTATGAATAAAATTAAAAAATTCATGAATTTATTTTAAACTCGTGCAATGCTGTAAAAAGTAATTATTTATTAAACGGAATTAAAGAACAAAATTTGTAAAGACTTCGATGTACATTTTTCATGTTTTTAATTATTAAATCTCTTTAAAAACATAATTTATAAATATTAGTTTATATATTATTATATTAAAATTTAATTGTTATATAAATTCTTACGACAGCATGACAATTTTATCTAAATTTTTTGCAATGCTAGATTCTTTTTGATGCTTTTAAGATTTTTATATTACTTCAGATTAGTTAGAATATTATTATTCACATCGTTAATAATAATAATTAATTGTTTGTAATAGTTCACTAAATGAACAATTTAACTGATGCTTGGATTAATACCAATGTCGGATACAAAAAAAAAACACTAATATTGCAAAATTTTTATTTTTACTAATTTTTAAATTCTTCGATATAACGTATTGTAGAAAATGTTTTTTCAGTGTACAACATATTTCTTTTTATCAGAAAATTATTATTGTATTCTTAATTCCTGTACGAACAATAGCCACAGGTATACAAAAATGTATCCTCCGTTTGTAACAAATAGAACTTATTATATTAATATTGATAACTCTCGAATATAAACTCTGAATTATAAAAATATTTGATATAAAAGTCAGAGTACATGTGCTATACATGGGCGTTTTTCTTTTTCTCATCAGAGCAGATTCAGAGCTGTCAAACAAAAAAATTGTGTTTTTTTTTATGCTCAGATTATCCAGATTATCCATTTTGTGTTTCTCTTTTAACTCGGAGTGTGATCAGAGCGCGATCTGTGAGCTCGTAAAAATTTATCAGATTTCACAGAGTTTTCAATAAATATAACGTCAAATTAAGAATAAAATAATAAAAATGTCAACAAAATAAAATTTCGTGCATAGATAAACATTTTTTTTTAAGTTTTTTTTTAAATTTTATTAAATGAAATTTTACGTAAAATAACTTTGTTTTATTTAATTTCTTAAATAAATTCCTTTTAAAACTATATTATTACATTTAAAATAATGAAATAAAATTAAAAAAAAACTGACGTTAGAAAATAATTTGGATAAAAATTGACAATTTGTGCTCTGAACGTTTCTTTTTAACTCAGAGCGGCCAGAGCTCAGATAAAAGTTTGCTCTGAGCACTCGACATCTGCTCTGAGCATTGATCTGATGACAAAAAGAAAAACGCCCCATATAAATATACATACATATATAAATTACCTACATAATATTATGAATAATACAAAAAATTGAAATAAAAAAATTTCAACCCATGTGTAATAATGTGTATTGTGGTCACATTGGGTAGAAGAAACAAATGTCTTTAAAACCTATATCTCAATTTTTTGCTTGTTTTGACACCCTCAATCACTTCCTCACTTAAGCAAAGTTATAGTATAAATTGTTTTAAATATTTAGTGTTGACAAGGGCAACTGTTTTTTTTTTAGTTTTACATATTTTTTAAAACAATTATGTTTGATGAACTAAATCAAGTCTTTTTACTCTTATATCAGAATATTGATCTTATTACAAGAGTATTGGTCTTCTTATGAGATTAATTTCATTATAATGAGAGTTTGAGTTTTATTATAAAGCCATAACTCTTATAATAAGATTTAAATTCTTTTTCCAAGTGTTTTAGATTTTAAACGTCAAATTGTTTTAGTCGAAAAAAAGGCTGTAACTTTTTTTAGATTTTAAACATTGAATTGTGTTAGTCGAAAAAAAGACTGTTCATTTTTTTTAATGAATTTTTTTTATTATTTTTTGTTTTATTTTTAATAATTGACTTCAAAAACAAGTTTATGTTTTGCCATAATTTTAAAATATGATTATTTACTTAATAGTATAAAGTAAGGGAATAAAAATGCTTGTATATCTCCTGAAGTAAACGATCTTTCAATAATACAACTGCTATATAATATAGAAATGTACGGTATTCCAAAGCTTTCCAATGCGCCGGCCAATCTAATCTTTTGTTTATTAAATATTTCGAACAATACTATTGTGTTAGCTGTCTTATGTTAAACGTAATTTAATCAGTTCTAAAAACTTCATCCTTTTAAAAAGTTCGCTGTCGATCAGTTGATTTTTATCATCCTTGTCATAAACGCTATGTCATCACCCCGTTTTTTAAGATAATAATGCTAACAAATATACTTCAATTATTCAAAGATCTATTTTTCTTTCGATTTAAATACCTGAAACTACCTGGACATCTTTCAATATTTACTTCTATTTTGTTTTGTTGACTTCTATTTCCACACCTTATTTTTATTCTTGAACTCTAACAACAATTTTATTACAAGTAGTTATTAAAGTTTAATTCTAATAAAGGAATCCTTTTAAGAACACAATTCTATAAGAGTTGTAACCTCATAAAAAAGACTTTATGAGAATATAAATTTTCTTGCGCTTAATAGAAGTGTATAAAAATAGTTTTCCTATAAGAGTGAAAGAATTTTTAGCCCTGTAAGTGTTGATATCTTATAATAAGTACTCTATAAGAGTTAATTTAATTCTTATAAAAAGAGTAAAAGTATTTTTAACAATATAAGTATTGCTATCTCATAAGAAGAGCTTTATAAGAGTAAATTAATTTGCTATAATTAGAATTATGTTATGAGAGTCTTCAAGTGTGTTATGAGAGTCTTATGAGAACTTTTCCCAATTTTCTAGAGTTTTACTCTTGGCAAATGTTGCTTGGG
>CAMUPU010000074.1:0-18499 GCA_947095535.1 Poecilobothrus nobilitatus | reverse complement strand
AAAAACAAAATTTCAGCCGCCTTTATTTTTTGAGTTATCGTGCGGACGGACGGGCGTATATGGTTTAATCGACTCAGATACTGAGCCGATCCACATACTTGAATCTATATCTAGCTTGACTCCTTTAAGGTTTTGCAAACGTAATGGAAAATTTATTGTACCCTTGCACATACGTTTATACGGATATAAGAAATTATAATCTCATAAATAGATATGTTAATCTAAATCTTAAATCTAATAAAAATGCATTAAAAACCTTTAAATGTATAAAATCCACTTAATGTTCAAGGATCTATTAATCATTTTAATGAATTAGAATATTTTGTAAACAAGGAAAAGTTTATTTGAAACACAATTAAGAAAACATGATAATGACTCTTTGACAAAGTAATTTGAAATGAGTCAATATCGAAACATACAGGTGGAGTTTTATTTTACATTAAAAATACATGAAACTATGAAATTATTAAAAAAATAACTATAGAATTAAATCTTTGGTGCTTAGTTATAAGAATTTGTAATAAGTAATATAAAATCTATTTATTTAACCGCAGTATAAAACTCCAAATAGTTCTTATAGTTTTAATTATTACTTTAAAAGTATTGAAGCAATGTTTGAAGAAATGAGAGAATTTAACGGCCAGGTAATCATAATGGGCGGTTTCAATATAAATTGGCTAAAGAACTCGCTAAATACTAGTAGATTATAAATGATTATAGATTTAAACAAACTGTCATATTTTTTGGTATAATAATGAAATAAAAATACTATAAAATAATAAAATCAAGTACCTAGCATAAAATTGCGGTTAGGGCAAATAATGATTTAGAATGGGTTAAATATAAAAAAATCTAGGAATGTATATAAGAATTTAAATATAATAAAAGACAATCTCCTGCTGCTGCTATTCGCGCGCCTTTTTTTTAAATGTAAGAACACAATTACAATATTTCTAATTAAATACTAACAAGAAAAGAGATAACAAAATATTCGCCCTTACGACAATTGTGCCTGAAAAGGAAAGGCTGTGTAATTTCCTGTTCACATTTATGTGGCAGAGAAATACTAAAAGAAAAAAAAATTGTTATTACCTACCTATTTTATTTTGTTTAACAAAAAAAAAGAATCATAAATTTTATAATATTGAGTATTGGTTGACATTTGTTTTTATGAGAAAAGGGGATACCACATACGTGCAATAAAACAACAATGCATTATATTATAATCTCTTCGAAGATTCTTAATAGAAATATTTTTTGAATGAAAAATGTATTTGTATATTGACATACTACATATCTAAATATAATAAATTCAAATCATTATTTTGTTTTGTTTTTTAAAAAAAAAGTAAAAACAATTATAAATATAACCATTAACCATAGTCTTTAGATTCTAATTCTATTTATATTTATTTGTTAAATGCAATCTCTTAGAAGAATGTTAAAGTCAAAGCACTTATATATATTACATTACACAAAAAGTAGGTGCACTAACCACGTGACTACGAAATTTTCTTGCTAGCCCACATATACATTTACAAAAATTTACTCAAATTGTAAAAAGTGGCATAGCAATACGAATTTATCATGCACGAAAAAACAAAACGATTTAAAATTGAAACATACTAAAATTCAAGTAAATTTAATAAAATATTTTCCTTTTTTCTTTAAAAATATATAAATATATAAGACGAATTC
Organism: Poecilobothrus nobilitatus; assembly: GCA_947095535.1. Lineage (NCBI taxonomy): Eukaryota > Metazoa > Arthropoda > Insecta > Diptera > Dolichopodidae > Poecilobothrus > Poecilobothrus nobilitatus. Next base: position 16,801 of record CAMUPU010000074.1, on the reverse strand, counting down.
GAATTCTGTAATCCGTATAAGTCTTTTCTTTCCTTAAAAATGTCTATAATTAATTCTGTTTTTTTTTTTTTTTTTACGAGGGTTGATGGAAAACTCGAAAGTCACCAAGAGGAACTGCACGTGCTTCCTCAGGGTAGTGTTGGACTTTAACCAACCAAAACCACCCCCCTTTTAAAACCATACTTTAGGATGGAACCTTTAATACAAATGTACAGTTTGGCTTTGGGGATAGGGATGTGAAAATGATAATTGGGGAAATTGGAATTGGGAAATTTGGATTATGGGGGATAGGTAGGAAAATTTGGAGGGACATTTTGAAGAAAGATGTTAATGTTCTTCTTAAACTAAAGTAAATCCTACACATATGTATTACCAAATTTAGGGAACACATGCAATGGTTCCACAAACGGGACGTGCGCATGACAAACGAATTTCCATAGGCTGTATTTCGCCATCTTGATAACACAACATGGTAGGGATGAGCATCTGTTGTCCTCCTTGTTTCTCGTTGGAAAACTTTGAGTGGAGGCATTAATTGTTTTATTTCTTTGGAACAAGTGTTAATCTCTACGAATTACCTATAAAACAAGGTCAGTGACCCAAGTTACGTCGAATGAATACGATAGCAATATTAGCGATTTATATACCCGTACGATAAGTATCGGGTATTACAAAATTACTGCTCCGTTTGTAACACTTCGAAATAAGCAAGCTAAATATATACCTTCAAAGGTATGGATCGGATCAGAATAGAAAAATTAGTCGATTTAGCTTTGTCCGTCCGTCATAATGACAATGTGTAAAATTGTAATCAGTGAGTGTAAAATGAAGAAATTGCCATATTAAATAAATTTGATGATATTGAATATTTTGCTAAATTACTAAAATTGATGTTAATGTTATAAATCTCTGATAATGTTATAATACCTTCAAAGGTATGGATCGGATCAGAATAGAAAAATTAGTCGATTTAGCTTTGTCCGTCCGTCATAATGACAATGTGTAAAATTGTAATCAGTGAGTGTAAAATGAAGAAATTGCCATATTAAATGAATTTGATGATATTGAATATTTTGCTAAATTACTAAAATTGATGAATGTTATAAATCTCTGAGAGAATTGTATTGACATATGTGATTGTGTATTACATGTAAATGTAATATTATTATCATTACATTTATAACTGTCAAACATAAACTATGGTGATATTAGTATTAATAGAGACGAAATTGGAACAGATGGTGAATTTGAAAAAATATTATTTGATGAAAATGAAACATATGATGAGTTTAACGAAATATTATTAAATGAATATGTTAATCTGCAGATATCAGGTGAACTGTTGTCGAGTTTTTTTGAGGAAATCTTCGACTTCAAAACGTCTGGCCAAAATTTATGAAATCCTACATTTTTCTGATGATCAGATGGAACATTTTCCTTGAAAAATATGCTTTTTAATTGAGTGATTTTTGCATCTTTTTTCACAAGTTTGAAGCATTTTATAGGACATGCACTCACATTCAATTAATTACCCACATAATTTTTTACAGCATCGGAGGATATATTTTTCTCGAATCTGGATACATGTATCCATTTTGATGTTGTATAACTAACAATTCCGGAGTTTGTGAATATCCTAAATTTCCCTGAGGAATATCATTTACACTATGTATTTCAAAGAGTTGATTTTCTTGATTTAAATTTGTAATTATTTTTCCTGATGAATTTGTTAGTACATTAACTCCTTTGGGTTAATAAATTATTGTAATTTGAAGAAAAATTAACCACTGGATTTTCTATAGAATCGGGAAACACTTTTAATAATTTATTTTTAATAAATGATAATTCGAAGGTTAAAATTTAAGTTTGACAATTAGGTATATTGCTATATAATAAATATTTGTACATTCGTCTTACTTCCAAACAAGATTACAACCGCTTCTGTTAATTAATTTTAATACACTTTCTGTAATTATTTTTGCGCATTTTATGCAATAAAATTCTTCACAAAATTAGCTGCACTTAACAAATAATAAATGATTATTGATAACAATTTTGCATTTCGAACAAATTTCCGCCATATTTAAAACAAAAACAAATTAAGAATTTTACAAGATTTAAAATTTAAAGCAAAAGAGATTAAACTGAGAACTATGTTTCCAAGACAAATGTCAGAAGAGAACTGTGAGAACTTTTTGTATACGTAAAAATAATATTTAGAAGGGTTTTACAGTTGGTTACATAAATATATTTTCAATATAATATAGTAATTAGGTTTGCAGAAAACAGGAAATTAAAAAACAGGATTATGATGGCTTTCGTAGTAGTCTATAAATAAAGTGTGTACGAGTATAATATATTTCTGAAAAAATATAATTAAAATATGTACATACTAATATGTATGTAAAATTTACGATTACATATGTTTAAAAATACTATAAATACAATCAATTATATTAGTACAAATATTCATGAAATATTCACAAATGTCAGAAGAGAACTGTGAGAACTTTTTATGTACGTAAAAATAATATTTAGAAGAGTTTTACAGTTGGTTACATAAATATATTTTCAATATAATATAGTAATTAGGTTTTCAGAAAACAGGAAATTAAAAAACAGGATTTTGACTAAACAGGATTATGATGGCTTTAGTTTATAAATAAAGTGTGTACGAGTATAATATATTTCTGAAAAAATATAATTAAAATATGTACATACTAATATGTATGTAAAATGTACGATTACATATGTTTAAAAATACTATAAACACAATCAATTATATTAGTACAAATATTCATATTTCAGTACGAATACAGTATTTAATCAAAAATCAATACATCCATATTTAAAGAACAGAAAATCGTACAGTTCTTACACATACTTTTACCCTTATTGAATATTCATTTGAAAACATTATTATCTATTAGAAAAAGCTAACTAAAAATATACTGGTTGATAAAGGTAAATAAGGCAAAATGCAAACCAACGGTTTTTAAAAGCGCACATTTCCAAAAGATAATACAAACTGTTTAGAATTGTGACTATGCGCCAAAATTTGAAAATTTCATATAAATCGAAAAAATGTGAAAATAGGAATTTTTTACAATTTTGAAGGGCTGTGTCCAGAACCCTATATAACTAAGAAAAACCATTAACACATGTAAAAATATATTACTGAAGCTTTAATTTTTATGTCTTCACGAAGAAAATTTGAGGTGTCCAAAAATAGCAAATTTTGAATTTTTGAGCCCTAACAGCTCTTAAACAAAAAAAATTTCTGAGGAAACTTATACTAATTCTGAAAGTTCTTTCTTGTTTCAAAGTTTCAAGTTCCTATCTAAAAGTGTGCGGGAGTTATGAAGATTGGAAACTTAAAAATAGCAAATTTAATGGTTCAAATGTTTAAAATGGTTCGACCTAATGTTTCTGAAGGTGCACATAAAGTTTATTAAAAGGAACTTTTCGGCTTATATTTAATCCATTCTTAAGTCTTCTTTTTGAAAATGAAATCTTCAAATATTTAGCTCAAAATAGAATACCATCAATATTTTACTTAATTTGAATATCCTAAAAAGTTGTATTAAAAAAATTAAATTCCAAATTCCACAAATATACATTGGAAAAGTTAATGTAAAGATAAAATTATCTAATGGCGGCCTCGGTGGCCTAGTGGGTAAGAGCGTATAAAATACGCTGTAAACACCGAGGGAGTGTGGGTTCGAATCCCACACACGTCGTAAGCGTTATTCCCTCTTACGACACTTACAGCCACGCCAATACAGGAAAGGTTGTGCAATTTCCTGTCCATATTTATGCGGCAGAGAAATGCATTTAAAAAAAAAAAATTATCAATGGTAAAGTTTAATAGTTTGACCTAATGTTTCTGAGAGTGCATATTAAGTTTATTTAAAGGATATTTTAAGCTTATATTTAATCCATTTTGAAATCTTCTTTTTGACAATGAAATCTTTAAATATCTATCTCAAAATATATTAGTTACTAATTACTATCAATTTTAATTAATTTGAATACATATATGTATTACCAAATTTCATATTTATTTTGGAAAAAGAATTGAAACTCCAAAACCTACAAATATACATTGGAAAATGTTTATAATATTTTTTTTTATCCTTTTTATCCAATTTAGTTTTTCTTTTTAAGCGAAAACTTAACTAAATTTTAAAAAAATTGTACCTATACAAAAGAATTTTTTTTGTTCAAAGTTATTTTTCATTTTTTACCTTTCTTTTTTATAGATTCTTTTTGGGACTCCAGAATTTGTTGCCCCAGAAGTTGTAAATTTTGACAGTATATCTTACGGTACTGATATGTGGAGTGTTGGTGTTATTTGTTATGTACTGTAAGTATATGTTTGTTTCACTTTCGCTTTGTTAATTGGCTGACGTAGTATTAGTGTAATAGGAATATTTATAATTAAAAATAATTTTTATGTCTGATTCTATTAGAAAAAAAACGTTTACATATTAAAATATAAAGATAAAAATAATTTTTATTTCTAATTACATATATTATGAAAACAATGTTTAGAGATTTTTAATTTAGTATTTCGTTTTAAATATTTTAGTCACGATCCGAAAAGTCAATCATCATCATCAACATTGTATTATGTTTTATTTACTTATTTTATCCAAGTAAAAATGTTTTACATATTATTAACGCAATTCGTATAACAAAAATTTAAAGTTTTAAAATTTTAACCAAAAGGTTCGGCTATTTAATGAAAAAAATTGTATATATTACAGAAATATATATTTATTAAAATAGGTATATGATTGGAAGTTGTTTTGGTAATCGAGAAGTCGCTTTATTGGTAGCATATTAATTCAACATCTGCATATAATACATATATGTAAGCTTAGTATATTACAACTAATTGAATTTTAGGCCAAAACTCTAATTATATGTAAACTCAAAATTTAAAACTTTTTATGCCTGAGACTCCCTGAGCCCTTTTATTCATTAATCCAATATAGAAGAAAGGAGTTGGTTGCAATGTAAGCAATTATAGACCCATTGCTAAACTGTGAAATATTGTCAAATTTTTTGAAAAAAGTTCCTACCGTGCTAGTAGTTTAAAACCACAAAAGTCAAGTACAATTAAATAAAGAACAATTATCTAGTCAAGTATTTATAACGCCAAAACAATGTGATTTTCAAAAGGTAGATTCATGGTTATTAATCTAACCGCCTTTTTCATCACTGATATTTGAAATACCATGGGAACTAAAAAAAACAAGTAGATATGGTATTTACTATTATCCATTGAGTGCCTTATAAAATTATGCTTGGCTATATAACCTTACCCCTTGGTTATAGGTTTTCTAAGTCGTAGCCTAAAATTGTTATCTGTCATATAAGTCATATGAAGTCCTTTTTAAATCAAACATTTTTGTAGCTCATGTTGCAAGTTCACGGATTCCAGAAGCAAGGCATCTTTGTCCCTTATTTTTCGTATTATCGACCTGTGACAGTGTAATGTGTCTATTTCATACACATCTTCTTAGTTTTGCCGGAAAACTAAGAAAATGAAATATCTGCAAAGATACAACCTCCACTCGAGATTGAGAGTTATTACAACATGATTTAAATCAATTTGGTTCATCGGGCAGGAACAACAATCTCGAATTAAATGTCAGTAAATGCTTCATTGAGTTTTTCAAGGCTATGACCTAACAATCAATTAAGATTATTTCTCCAAACTGATTCTGAACTTCTGAATTTCTTCTGATTTGTGGCTGTTCATTGATAATAGCTTAGATTTTAAGAGTCCCTAAATTCCATAATAAATAATGCTAAGTCAACTCATTTATTATTCGTTGGTCAAAATAGTTCCCTTACCTCTATAATAAGAAATAACTTCTCATTACGAAAGTAAGACCTTTCTTGAATATTCAAGCCAAGTATGGGCACCGTGTATTAAATCACTCCAAAGGAGTGTATTAAATCACTCCTAGGGCTAATCCGATACATCGTTCTTCTTATGAAATTAAACTTTCTGTAACAAAATTGAACTTTAATATAATATTCTTTTTCTTCTTCTTCTGATGCCCTATCCACTGCTGGATGTCGACGTGTTAATTTTATGTTAAGGTGGCTGCAATGTTAGCATAGTTCATTCTATTTGTGGCTGTATGAACTAAGTCTCCAATTGTGCGCAAACCAGTCCACCCCCTAATATTTCTCAGCTATGATAGTTGCTTTCTTGCTACCCCTCGTTTTCCTTCTATTCTGCCGTCGACAATAAGCTGTAGTAGTTATTCATATTTTGTTCCTCGCATTATATGGCTAAAATTGGTTACTTTTTATTTTTTAATTATTAAAAGTAATTAACTTTCTTTCTGCAGCCTCTGTAGCACTTCCATATTGAATATATAATCTGTTCACGATATCTTTACGTCTATACGTCCACATCTCAAATGCTTCCAATTTGTTTATCATAGCAACTTTGAGTGTCCAGGCCTCTACACCATATAATAAAACTGACCAGACAAAACATTTAAGGAATTGCAATCTTAAGTTAATGTTGACATCACGATTATTTAATATTTTCCTGTACTTATAAAAAGCATTTTTAGCGATTTCTATTATGCATTCGATTTCCTTATCAGAATTCCAGTCTTCATGCAACCAGGAGCCGAGATATTTAAAGCTGATTACACAATTTATCGCTCTGTTATTTACAGTGATGTGTGCGTTATTGCCGGCTATTTTTTTTCTGCTAATAATCATAAATTTTGTCTTTGCAATATTGATATTGAGACCAAATTTCTTACTCTGTTGATTAACCTTATTCCTTAGGTATTGCAAATCATTTAAATTATCGGCTAACAGTGTTGTATCATCGTCATATCGAATGTTGTTAATAAATATCCCGTTTACTTTTATTCCTTTATCTACATCAGCAATTGAATCTTGAAATATACTTTCTGAGTAGATGTTAACGACAGGATGCATTCTTGTCGTACGCCTCTATGTATTTTAAGATCGTCTGTACTTACATCTTCGAATTCGACGGTTGCTATTTGATGCCAATACAAATTTTTAATACACATAGTATCCTTTTCGTCAATATTTATTGTTCGAAGTATGTTAATTAATTTATTATGTTGTACTGTATCAAAAGCTTTTTCGTAAAAGAAAAAAGAAAAACATGAGAAAAACATCTTTTTGTAGGCGCTACAATTCTGTACAAGTAGCTGGATGCCAAATAAAGCTTCTCGTGTTCCTATAGCTTCTCCAAATCCAAATTGAGTTTTTTCACGACTTCTTCCAGTTTTTTATATGTACAATGGATTATGAAGTATTTATTACCCATCAATAAATATAAATCATACATTGCCCTTTCACAATCAAAAGATAAATTAAAAGATAAAATTTTTAATCAACCATGAAATTTTTTATTTTTAATTGGTAACTTATGTTTGTTGTCATTATATTAGTAAATAAAAATAAATATATCTGTCTATCTATCTATAATAGCATTCTGTGAATTAGTTCATTTGTGCCATAGTTAGTTCTGTGATATGAGGTTTGGAACATATTAGAAGATCTAAGGCGGGAATTGGTGTGAAAATTAATTTTATCTGAAATCATAGGTAAAATTATGTTGCCGTTAACTATTTCAGTTAGAAAAAGTACATCAGCTACCTGTCTTCTAAGTTTTCATGAGCTTAGGTTAATAAAGTTTAATCTATGTTCGTAAGCAGTTAAAATTACTTGGTCACTCGAACTGGGTCAAAACGAATAAAATTATTTTCAATAGGTTCAATTCTATTCATGAGAATTTGTTAAAAGGGAAATCATACTTGACTAGCGTATTCTAAGTATAAAGTTATTTAAGAGTATAGGGATCCTTAAATTCTTTGGACCAACGTTTCACGAACAATGAATTTGATAATATAGTTAATAATAGCTTTATATATATATAATAATAATTTTGTAAAGTGCTTTGAAGTTTAATTTACTATCAAAGAGAATACTAAGATCTTTTATAGAGGCTGTTCTAGTCAAATTGGAATTATTAATAGAATAAGTGACATTAAACTTATTAGATCGGCTTGAAAAAGTCACATGTGCACATTTGGTAACATTAAGAAGAAGATTATTTATGGTGCACTAAGAAAAGAAAATATTAAGATCAGTTTGGAATAAGTTAGCATATCTTCCATACAATATAATTATTTATTTTAAAAACTTTCATGTCATCTGCATAAACTTTATAATCACTATAATTATTAAATAAAGCAACATCATTAACAGATAAAATAAAAAGAAGCGGTTCCAAGTAGCTACCTTGCGGGACGCCTGAATTCGCCGTAAATCGTTTGAAAACTAAAGATCTAAATATTACACTATAGTTTCTCTCTTTGAGATAAGAATTTAATAAGGCTATCTGGAAATTATATTTCTTTAATTTTAACAGAATGACTACTAAAGTCAGTATAGATTACATCTGTTTGGGAACTCGATTGCATATTATTTAAAAAAAAAAAAGATGTTGATTCTACTAGGTTAGTTGTATAGTAGATTTGTGTTTGGCAAAGCCATGTTAATTTTCGGAAATAATGTTGGAACAGATTGGATAAACTAAGTCAATCACAATCAATTCAGCTCACACATACGCTTCTTCCAAATATCCGGAAAAATGCCTATACTTAAGCAGGTATTAAAAAGAAAAGATTATGGAAGTGCGAAAGAATTTGAACATTTTTTTAAGATATTTTCTGGAATACCATCTCCAGAAAAATAATTCATATTAAGTTTCTCTAGATATGAATCAATCTGCATAGAATTTAGCTATGCGGTACCGCACCTATTGGTAAAATTTTATTTTTTCTAAGCAAAACAATGTTTCGAGAATAATTGCGAATATATTTTGGTATGTTCCAAATTATTTAATTATTAATGGATATGCATATTCAATTATCAATCATGAAATTATTAAAACAGTCCGCTGTATCTGAAAATATTAGTTCATACCATCAGGAATACGCCAAACGATTTCTAGATTTTTTGTATTTTATGAATTAATAAATAATATGAATTCAGAATGTTTTATTAAATATTATGTATATATACTCGAATTCTTAAAGTTCTTGTAATATTTTGTATAATTGTATATTTCCTTGTATAATTTGATATAATATTTTGTTGTATGGACGTAACATGATAAGAAATAATCTTTAAACATAATATTAAATTCAGAGTATGATAAACGGATTAAATCTAAATACATAATACCGGTTATTAAATAACATTTTATTATTTTTTAAAAATTTATTGAATCGCAAACTTAAATAGCTTGATTATACTCGTAATAATATATTTATTTTCTTTTTATATAAATATCAATTTAATATTTTTTCTTTAATGCATAATAAAGAATATCAGGTTTATCACCTTTTATGGGAGAAACTGATCTTGCAACAATGGCAAATGTAACAATTGCCAAATATGATTTTGATGATGAAACCTTCAACGATGTATCGCCAGAAGCATTGGATTTTATTTCAAAACTTTTAATTAAAGGTCTCAAGTAAGTTCTATATAATATATTTAATTAAAATAATTCAGCGATTGCCAAATATATTAAAATGAAGGTACTTATCAATAAATATAAGTACATTAAAAAAATTTGTAAAGGTATCATTGTAATATCATAAATTCTAACATACTTAGATAAAAATAAACTTAGCAAATTTTTAGTTTATAGTACACAAATGTGTCTTATTCATCTAAAAAATGTTTACTTAAGTTTTTCTATTATTATTATGAAGTATTTGTATTTTTACTATCCAACAATAAAGGTTAAAAAGACAATAAAATAGAATAATATACCTGGCAATTTTAAACGTTTGGCTTAATGTAATAAAAATTTGTTTTTCCTTAAGAGCATATTTATCTTACGGAAAAAATTTTTTTGATCCCGTATGACGACGTAATGGAATTGATCCATAATATTTCCTAAACTAAATCCTTTCGTAAATATAAATTTTAAATGATCAACCAACCAACATTGACACCCTGTTTAACAGATGGAAGATTACCCTTTTTAAAAAGAATTTCTCTTTAGTTGTTGCTGGGAATCATTCATTATATTATAGTAATTAGTCTATTAGATGATAAATAATAGATTATCCTATTGTCTTATACCCCAAGATATCCATAAAATTTTACGGCAACATTTCATAAAAAAGATTTCCTGATAAAATATTACGTTTTTAAAAAAATTTATGTTTTAGATACAAATTATTTACCTAACAACTGACTTTTAGTTATTTAACTAATTAGTCGAAACCGTATTTACGATAGGTAAAAAAAAGATAATATTTCTACAACAACTAGCAAGTATATTAGTCTACTTGTTCTACTTCTAATGTTCTATTCTAAGGTTATAAACTTTGCAGTTGCATGAGAGTTCTTCAAACCTATTGCGGTAGACAAACCAATGGTCGAAGTAGAAGTCGTTAGCATATAACTTAACTTTTTTGACAAAATTTCAGATTCTCATCTTAAACAGACACTGAGTACCTACCTCATCTCTTTTACAATGTCACCCTCTTCACTGTTTTGAGAGACAAATGAATATGTACCTACACGTTCCAAGATCTAAAGAACGTTGCCATAAAATTAGATTGTTATTGAGGCTTTTAGCATTTAAGATATGCGAAACTATAAAAAAAATTTAACTAACTCTACGCTGAAGTGAGTAAAAACATTGCAACCATACCGATGCAACATTGCATTATCCAATACCAGAACAGTTTAACAGATCATAATTAAATGGTAGCATCAGTAACAACTCGAAACGTTGATGGAGACAAACGCTTTCGAAAACTATGAATTTAATCGCGGAAAGTCTTTAATCCGGGCAATGAAAAAGTTAAAAACTGTTAACAGTGCTTTTCTCTGCATACTTCTGTATAACTTAGAAATCACTGGCAACGTTCCAGGAAAATATGTCTGTATATAGTTTGAAGTTACCCTCCAAAACTGCTTTTAGTCCGAACATTAAATAAGTAATTAAATGTTTTGGTTTTATGTTACACTAAATCATAAAAACTCGTTTCGCTTTTGTTAGATAACGGTATGTGCAAATTGCCTGGTTTTTTTTATAGAGGAAAGTCTTACAATATTTTTTAAATCAACTTCTTTAAACAATAGTTTCCTAAAAAACGGTGAAAAACTAGGAAAATGTCACGTTAGTTTGTTTTAAATAATTAGTATAATTAAATTGGGAGCGTCCGAAAATTATATAAATGCCCAATCCCAAAAGTTCCAAGACTTTATCACAGTCACATAATCACAAATTTCAAAATCCCAAAATTGGAAATTTTCAATATAATTTATTTATTTTTTATTAAATGTGTAATGTAAACAAAATAATAAATCAGAAAATTGTCATTCATAGATATGATTAATGATTTATTATTATTGTTATTTTTATAAGAAATTGATTGGGGCCACTGGGTTATAAAATCAGAGTTTCAATAATTTGTTTAGCGAAGGTTTGGGGGCAGGAGTGTCCACTATTTTAAATTCTTTGATGTTGAAATACGTGTGTAAAAAATATTTAGGAAGGATTTTAGAGTTTGTTGCATAATCAGAATTATATGATTTTTCAGAATTTATTATATAATAGATATTATATTAAACATTTTTTAGATGTTTTTTATTTAGCATTTTTTTAGGTTCCCCTAAGTAGTATTTCAATGGGCGAATATAAGATATCGTAATTTGGCATTTTGTGGTAAGATTACAAATTTTTGGGATTTTGTGTTTGCGATTTTGAGAAATGGGACTTCCTACCTAACCCGATAATATTTCAATATAAAATCTATTATGAATAACATAATTTTGAATTCAAATATGTATGTATGTGTTAAAAACATTTATGTGTCAAAAGATTTTTAATTCTCACTGTACTTACATCACAGTACTGTGTGTCAAATGTGTCAACTCTAGGATCTCCGTATGAACGTAATATATCTGTTTCTATAAAACTTGATCTTTTTTTACAAAATTTTAGAGGCTTTAGTACTGTTGTGAAGAACAGAGATATATTTATGTAAATTGTGAAGTTGTATGACAGCTACCCGAATACACCAGCACAACCAGATTTTCCAGAGGTTATTGCCCTAAAACTTGATCATCTGTTGTAAGATTTCAGCCGCTTAGCTTGATAAAGTTCCAAGAAGTACAAGAAGCCTGTACACCAAGTTATTTTCAGGGACCTCGGTGGTTTATGGGTAAGAGCGTATAAAATACGGTGTAAACACCGAGGGAGTGTGGGTTCGAATCCCACACACGTCGTAAGAGTAATTCCCCCTTACGACATGTACAGCCACGCCTGAAAAGTAAAGGCTGTGTAATTTCCTTGTTACATTTATGTGGCAAGAAAATACACAAAAAAAAAGTTATTTTCATTTAAAACAAAAAGTTGTATGGCAGCTACCCGAACCTGTTGCACCAGCACAACCAAATTTTATAGAAGTTGTCGCCATAAAACTTGATCATCATAAGTAAGATTTCAGACGCCTTACTTCATTAAGTTCCAAAAGGTGCAAGAAGCCTGAACTGGCTGCTCTAGACCAACCAAATTTTACAAAAATGTTTGGCATGTAGACACCTATTTATTTTCATTTAAAAAGAGAAGTTGTATGGCAGCTACCCAAACCTGTTGCACCAGCACAACCAAATTTTACAGTTGCTGTTGGTCTGTAACTCGACACCATTTTGCAAAATTTCAGATACCTAGGTTCAATGGATACTGAGTTATTTTCATATAGAGAAAGAAGTTGTATGGCAGCTACTCGAGTTTTAAAATTCAATTTTGCAATATTTTTAATTTGTAACATAAATAGGAAATGCGCGTACTGAATGAACTACTTAATTTATTATGAACTCGAACAACTTTGCGTAATCAATTGCACAATTAACTTTTTTATAATTTAATATAACATAAAATTGATTACACAAAGAAATAATAATCTTTTGATCAAGTGTCTTAAGTTAGTTAAGAATTAAGTAATAAATTTTTAAAGTACTAAATATAATAAATAATTTCTATGTAAGCATTTATGTATTTTATAAGACTTATTAATTGTAAATTTTAAAAAAAAAAATCAATAAAAAGTTAGTTTTAAGAACAACATTCATATTAAATTTTATTATATTTGTAGTTTATAATTGATTATTACATTTAGATCTTCACAACTTTTCTTAAAACTTTTTTATAATATAAAATTTTTATTTACATTTTTCAAAACAACCCATTTTTCACAAGATCACTTTTTCCAAACAAAACAAAAATAATTAATCATAAATTTCATAAAGCTAAGTATGTACAGACGAGAGAGTAAAAATAGTAGAGTAAACGCAAACTATATGTGTTGAATACTCGTTATAGCTCTTTCATAGAGCTGTACATCGACTCTACCAGAGATGTTTTATTAGAGATTTCTCTACCGTGTTAACACTTTCAAGTAGAGAAATTTTTGTGTCTACGATGACTATAATAATCTCAGAAGCTTTTTCCTAAATTTTCATGTAATTCATGTATTTTTGCATATTATTTTAATCCTCAACCCTCAACTCGTTTAATAAATCACAAGTACAAAATAAAACACGATAAATGCAAATAAAAAAAAATTATTACACTGACTTATATGGTAAATTACAAATTGCTTACAAAGCAAAAACACAGTTAGATTTGAATTAATATAACTCAGTTAGGTAAAAATAAAATAATTTGTACAATATGAAGTGTAATCTAATATTATGAAAGTTAAAGTTATTGTGTAAGGTTAGTAACAAATTTTTGTATTAATTTTTGTTTGAAAGTGTTCCTTGATATTTGTGTTGAAAAGAGATTACTGTGTTTGTTGAATGTAATGCAACATCTGTTAATTGGTTCATTTCTTCCATATTCAGTTCTATGAGTATTTTCAATTAAATACTTAGTGTTTCGTGTAACTCTAACTTCATTGTTTAATTTAAAACTATCTATCAAAAACTGAACGTCAATATTTTTATTTAAAACGTCAAAAGTAAAACAGGATGAAAGTATCTGCCTGCGTGAAGATAAAGTTAACATGTTCAATGAATTTAATCTTACATTATAATTAGGTAGCATTGAATAGTCAATAGGGTTATATTGATTTCTCAAAGCAAATAATAGGAATTGTTTTTGAACAGATTCGATTCTATCGGAAGGTATTTGAAATGAGATTCCAAACAATGTTGCCGTATTCTAGAATAGATCGTACTAAAGAACAGTAGAGAGATTTTGTCACCGCTATGTTACTGAATTCTTTAGCTCTTCTTTCAATGAATCCTAACATTTTATTTGCCTTGGAAATCATATGCTCATAGTGAAGATGGAAGTTAAGCTTATCATCCAAAAGAATCCCTAGATCGGTCATGCTCCTTAACCTTTCTAGAGTTACATTATCAATAGAATAATCGAATAAAACAGTCTTTTCCGTGTAAAACTAATAGCCTTGTATTTTTGAATGTTCAGCTCTAACTTATTGGAAAAGCACCATTCTTGTAAAGAATGTAGGTTTGACTGAAGTAATGCAACATCAGAAATATTTTTGATAACGTAGTAAATTTTAAGATCGTCGGCAAATGCAATATGTGATACACCCACTAGTTTGGCCGAAAGGTCTGAAATTAATATATTAAATAGAAGTGGACCTAAATGGCTACCTTGAGGTACTCCTGAAGTAACGGTCACTGTGTTTGATAAAAAACCTTGGAATTTTATATTTGAGTTCTATTTGTTAAGTAAGAGTACAGCCATGTAAGAAATGTACCCAAAATACCTATTGCAACAAGTTTGTTAAGCAAAATAGTATGATCGACACAATCAAATGCTTTACTAAAATCTGTGTAAATAGCATCAACTTGGTGCCCATTTTCCATTTCATTTAAGAATTTCAGATGTATTTATGAATTTCAGTTTTCGACGTGTACTTTGTCGCCCTTTTTGTGGATGGGAATTAAATAAGACGATTTCCAAGCATATGGGAAAAACACCTGAGGAAAGTGATTTATTAAAAATGAGATGAAGTGGATAAGTCAAATAACTAACACTATTGTATAAAAAAGTCGGCGGGATTAAGTCAGGTCCTACACCTTTTTCAGTATTGATGTTAATGATTGCTTCAAATATTTCATTTTCAGTAAGATATAGATCCGTAATAATTGAATTTGAGTTATTTGTTTGATTTGAAAGATCGAAATTTATAGAAGATTCCTGTGGACGATAAACTTTTTGAAAACAATCAGCAAAGAAATTACAAATTACCTTAGGACAAGACGAGGAAGTGTTGTCTTTCGACATTGAGTTTGGGTAGCCGTAACTTTTACGCTTAATATTTATAAAGTCAAAAAATTTTTTTGGATCTGAAATTAATTTGTTGCCGATATCGGTGACATAATTATCGTATGCTAAGTTAGATTTTTGTTTGAATTCAAATGCAAGATCCCTTGTGCATATTCAACAAATTGATATTAGACTCCTTTGAAAATTTGTTTTTTTTTGTACAATTTGTTGCGTTGGTTACGCAATGTCCGAAGTTCTCTATCGAGCCAAGGTTCAGTTGTCTTGCTTTTTTTACGTATTTTTGGCACAAAGGAATTTATTATGTCAAAAATTCTCATATAAAAGATAGAGAATAATGAATCAATGTCCTGTTGTACTAACAGCTCGTCCCAATTGATGATTGATAAAGCATTGTTAATGCTATCATAATCAGCGTTAAAAAAATCATATACAAAATTATTATTGTACGATTTAGTGTAAAGTGGTATAGACGTGGCGATTTCGAAGATGACTGCGTTATGATGAGAGGTGTTAGTAAAAAGGTTTACTGCATCATCAGCGAGGTTTACCACTACGCTGTCATATGCATTTGAAAATGCAAGATCTAACCACTTGTTATTTTTATTAGGAAAACTGATAATTTGTTTGTAAATCATTACCATAGAATGTACTAATAAGGTCGAAATCTATTTCGTCCTGAAAGTTAATGGTAGTAACAAATTATCAGAGTCGTCGACAATAAAAGAAAGAGAAGGACGATTAAAATCTCCAAAAATAAAAATAGAATCATCCTCATTCATATTTGATAATATATTGTGATATAATATATCATAAAATTCATTATATGAGGAATTGTCAGAATTCGGAGGGAAGTAAACTATTCCAAGGTAAAAAAAGTATTTACCTAAGTTTACTTTAATAAATTGGTGGTCGAAAGAATTTACAAGTCCTAGTGGTTAAACCTATACTAGATAAGTTATTTTGACTGCAAGTAGAACACCACCTCCTCGGGAACAATTTGTAGTCCGATAGGTCTCGATCTTTTCTATATATAGCCCAAGTGCTGTCTAATATTTCTTCGTTTAAAAACGAATCATTCAGCCATGTTTCAGTAATAGCTAACACACTGAAATCACATGACTTAGCATCTATAAATAATTTTTTTAGCTTACCTCTCATACCACTGCAATTGTGATAATAAACTTTAATATTATTAGAACAATTAACGCTATTATTATTATTTATATTATTATTATTATTTGTATTAAAGTTAGATAATGCTATTAGATTTGAATTTGTATAAGAAATGGTATTGAGATTTAAAGCTGAATTATTACTTGGAACTGGGCGGAAAACACTTATTGTAGTTGTACAGGTGGTTGTAGTAGTTACTATTGCAGTAACTACGGAAAGCTCTAAGATCTTCCTCAATTTGTTTCTGGG
>CAMUPU010000073.1:10000-19157 GCA_947095535.1 Poecilobothrus nobilitatus | reverse complement strand
AGTGTAAAGCCATCTTCTGTTACATCTGTTGATGTAAATGCCGATGGAACGAACAAAGTTATTATCTCTCATAATGAGAGTGAAATAACGGAAGTTAATACAAACATTGAGAAAGTTTCAAATAATGAAATTAATAAAATAGAGGAAGATGAAAAATATACTGTGGCAATGGTGTATAATAAATTAGTTAGTTTAGAAAAAATAAACAGTGATTTTTTAACCGCAATTAATTTACTAAAAGAAGAGAATGCGGCATTAAAATTGAAGTTGTGTAGTTTGGAAAGCAGATTGAACTGGATGAATCAGAAAAGGAAAGAAAAATTTATTGAAATAGTAGGTGTTCCTAATGTCAATAATGATAATGTCAAACAATTAACAAATAAAATTTTTGCTGATGGTTTGTCATTGAATATAAATGAAGATCAGATTGAGCAATGTTTTATTAAACGTAGAAACATAAAAACACAGAATAATAATTCTGATTCTATTAGTAATACTGTACCTAAAGTAAAGAATATTATATACGTTAAGTTCTCAAATAATAACATAAAATCAAAGGTTATGAAAAAAAAAGCACTTGGTCATAAGAACTTAACTTGCAACCTATTTGATGGAGACAGGAAGAATTCCAGTAGAATATTCAATAATAACAGTTTGACAAGTTATTCGCAGGCACTTTATATGGAAGCCAAGAAAATTGCAAAGAATAAAAATTATAAGTATCTCTGGTTTTAAAACTCTAATTTGTTGTGTAGAAAGGCTGTTGGTGGTGATGTTATTATATTAAAATCATTTGCAGATTTAAATAAAATTAAATAGTTTCTTTTTTTAACTTTTGCTAAAATAATTCTTCATGAATCTAGATGAAAATGATTTTGTTAATGACATAACCACCTTTTGTTTAAATAACAAAAATTGTGAAAGTGTTTTCCAGACTTGCTCTAATTTCGAAATATATAAAAATCTTTTTTTAGTTCAACAAAATATCAGAAGCCTGAGAATGAGTTTTGATGTGCTTGTCTCTAATTTGGAAATTTTTGTCAGGAGGTATTATTTTTGTTACGGAAATTTGGATTTATAATGAAGAAATTAATGATTATCATATTCCAGATTATAACTTTTTTGCAAAGACTAATGATTCTTTTGCGGCAGGCGGAGTGGGATGTTTTGTTAAGTGTGAGTATGACTGTCGAGTTTCTATGTTAAATTTTTTTATTGCAGATGTAATAAAAATTTCATTTAATATTAGAAGTAAAACTTATTCGTTTATTTGTGTCTATCGATTTCATAAATATAATTTTAATGTGTTTTTTGAAGAATTTAAGTTATTTTTAGATAATGAACGTTCGTCTAATTTGATAATATTGGGTGATTTTAATTTTGATATTTTAATCAATAGTGAAGAGGTTTATAATTACCTAAACTTATTAGCCGTTAATGGATTATCGTCGGTTATTTCCGAGCAAACTAGGCTATCGTCTAGTAAATGGTCGTCTGGTTTAGATCATATTTATGTTCGTTTTGGAAGTATTACTCTTAGTATGTGTGAAAGTGCGTGCTTTGATCTAAATATCATTGACCATTCAATGACAAGTTTTTTAATAAATAATTTTGAAAAAAAAATTTTAAAAAGGCAGACTTTCTTAGAGTATAAAAAAATTAATTTTAGAAAACTTAATCACTTTCTTTTGTAGGAAAATTGGGAGGAAGTTTACTTAGAAACTGATGTTTTGAAGGCATATGATAAATTTTTGTGGTTATTGAAATTTTATATAGATGAGTCTGGCCTCACTGTTAAAGTTAAAGCGTCTAATAAAAGACTAAAGCCGTGGATAAATCGACAATTATTAAAAAAAATCAAAATTAAAAATAATTTAAGAATTAAATGTAAAAAGCATCCGGATAATGTCAATTTTAGGAAAAGATATAAAAATTTGAATAAAAATTTAAAAAAAGATATTTTAAATATTTTAAATACACGAAATGATTTTTTTAAAAATGAGTTGAGCAAAACTAAAGGGAATTTAAAGGGTGAATGGCGTGTTGTTAATAATATTATTAGTAGAAATATTGCAGGAAAATCTAAAGATTCCATTTCTTTGCAAATTGACGGAAGATCAATAACGATTTGTTCGGATATAGCTAATATTTTTAATAACCATTTCTCTAATGTTGCTAATGTATTCCAGGATTATTCAAATCGTTGCTATATTTGTAATACGTGGGATTTGCTTGATGATAATAACCAGCAACTTAGTTTTTATTTTGAACCTATATCAGCGTTTGAAATTCAAAGAGCAATTGCTTCTCTTAAAAATTCAAACTCGTGTGGGGATGATAGGATCTCTAACGTTCTCTTAAAAAATGTTTCAATTAATGTAAGTAATATTCTTGCTTACATCTTTAATTTTAGTGTTATTTGTGGGTCCTTTCCAGATAATCTGAAAATGGCTAAAACTTTACCATTATTTAAAAAAGGGGACAAAAATGATGTAAATAATTACAGACCCATCTCTCTACTTTCATCAATTTCTAAAATTTTTGAGAAATTAATGAAAAAAAGAATTTTAAGCTTCTTGAAGAGAACAAACTTTTTTAGAACAATTCAATTTGGTTTTAGAGAGGGAAAATCTACAGACGATGCTTTATTAGAATTGTGTGCTAAAATCTTTTCTAATCTAGAAAAGAAAAAAATTACGGCCACCTTATTTGTAGACATTACAAAAGCTTTTGATATGGTAAACCACCAAGTGCTCTTGGAAAAACTTCAAAAAGCTGGTTTTAGAGGGTTTACTCTAAAATGGTTTGCTTCATATCTTAAAATGAGAAAACAAAGGGTAAAAATTAATGACAGCTACAGTAATGTTGCAATTCTACAGAATGGTGTACCACAGGGCTCAGTTTTAGGTCCCATTCTGTTCTTAATTTACATAACACTTTTTACTCAGAATTTCACTTTTTACTCAGAATTTCAAGGGGAAGCTAATTGCTTTTGCAGATGACATAGGTTGTGTTTATGGAGCAAATTGCCCGCTTAATTTAACAGCTGAAATAAACCATGACTTGGACTTACTCAGATCCTGGTTCGCTAGACATAAACTTGGGATTAGTAGCAAAACTAAAATTATGTTCTTCAGTCTTTCATCTCAAGGACCTATTGGAGCAGATATGGTCTTCCATTCTACTGATTGCAAAAGATTTCCTTTAACAGCTAAATGTTGCTCTCACAGTAATATGCAAAAGTCCTATTGTGATAATGTTGAGTGCAGTATAAACTGTTTTATTATAGAGAAAGTACAAGTGTTCAAGTATTTAGGTGTTATCTTGGATTGTAATTTGAGTTGGTCCTCACATATTGAGACCTTGAAACAATACTTTCTTTCAATTCGGAGATATTTTTTTAAATTAAATAAGGTATGTTCGGAGGATATTTTGAAAACTATTTATTATGGGATATTTCATTCGAAATTGCAATATGGTCTCTTGTGTTGGGGCGGTGCTGCCTATTATAAAGTGCAGCTTCTTTTAGTTTTGCAAAAATACACTATCCATAAAATTTGTAACAAAGATCGTATTTGCCCTAGTTTTCCCCTGTTTATTTGTTTAAATATTTCACCGCTGAGACATTTATATTGTTACAAGGTGTTGAAAATATTTTTTGGTAGGTGTGGATACTTAAACAGTAGAATTTCTAATTTCTATCCACTCGAGTGAACGACAACTTTCTGGTTACTGTTCCTACTTTTCGCACCACATCTTATAAACACTTCTATAATGTAGCAGCTTGCATTTTATTTAACAATCTTCCAATATATATTAGAAAATTAAGGATATTCAATTTGTTTTTAAAAGAAATTAGAAAGTGGCTTTTGAAAATGGATTATGATGATCTAAATCGCATACTTTACTCTAACTAAATACAATGCTGAACATGATTGAGGAAGCAAAAGGAGCTGGTTTAGAAGACACTTTGTTATATGTATTTTCTTTATATTTTTTTGTTTTTCTTTATTAATTCAATAATTTTTTTTTGATTAATACAATAATATTTACAATTTATCTATAGATTTTATTTAAAACTAAAGACCTTAGCCGTAGCCGTATGGTCGCATAATATTTAATAAATAAACGTCAAATTTAAATATTGAACTAAGATATAAACAACAAAAAAGAAAATAGTAAAAAAAAAAAAAAAATTGAGAAACAAACTCACAAAATTATTTATATAGAATTAATATGTTCCCTAATTTTATGTTTAAATAATACTGTATTATCAATATTCTTCAATTCAGTTGGTAACTCATTGAAAGCTTTCAAACACTTATACAAACAGTTTTTAGTTTGATTATTTGTTCTAAATAAATTTAAGTAAAAATTCGATTTATTTCTGGTGTTGTGATTATGGATGTGAAACATCCTATTCAATATGAAATTATGCTTGATTTTGTCATTAACAATTTTAAATGCTACTTATATAATTCAGATTTGCAGATTCTAATGAAGCTTAAGTACCGTTGAGTGTATAGTAAGTTCGTAGGAAATCTTCTAGGATATTTATGAATGGTTTTGATAGCTTTTTTATGCAGAACGTCAATTTTGTTTACATTGGATAATGACGTACTGCTCTATATTGGATTTAGATATGTAATATTGGAGAGAATATATGAACAGTATATCATATATAGGTGACTATCATTAATGTACATACGTAACCTATGTAATATGAAAATATAAGGACATATTTTCCTAGTTATATGTTCAATATGCACATCCCATTTTAAATTAGAGTCTATACAGAGACCAAGGTAATTAAAAGATTTAACAACTTCGATTCGACTGTTTTTGTAGCAGAAGCTGGTGTTCAAAAGAGTTTTGTTTTTAAACACAATATTCTTTGTTTTTTTTATATTTAGGTTTAAACGATGCTTTTGCAGCCATTCTCCAATTAAAATAAGGTCGCTTTCGATTGCAGTTTTTAACGAAATTTCATTATTTTCCGCATACTTTATCACAGCGTCGTCAGCATAAAACTGTATTTTTCCTTTTAATTCTAATGACCCCAACCCGTTAATGTATATTTTGAAAAGGTCAGGATCTAGTACTGATCCCTGCGGTACTCCTTTCTTTTGAATCACTCAAACTAGAATTTATTTTTACTCTTTGAACTCTGTTATTCAAATACGACTTAAAGAATAGTCTTTGATTTATATCAAAATTTAATTTACTCAGTATATGTACTAAAATATCAGGATCCACACAGTCAAACGCCTTTTGAAGATCTAGAAACACGCAGCCTACAAATTTTTTTTCATCGATACTTTTTGAAATGAAATTCAAACAGGCAGCTGTTGTGTTTTAATTTTCTTCAAAGCCATATTGAGCATCATTTAAGATATTATTGTTTTTTAAAAAGTAGTTTAAACGTTTTTTGACTATAGTTTCAAATATTTTTGAAAATGCAATCAACACTGAAATCGGCCTATAGTTTGAAGGGTTTCTTTTATCTCCACTTTTAAATATAGGAGTAACAATTGCAGTTTTTAGGGCTTGCGGGAAAATTTTAGTTTCAAAAGAAGTATTTATGAAATTGACCAGAATAGGGGAAAGTTTTTCAGAGAATCTTTTAATAAATTTAGCTGAAATAAGGTCAAAGCCTGTAGCTGCTGCCGACTTTAATTTACTAATGGCCTGATTGACTTCCTCTAAATTAGTTGGTGTTAATTCAAAAGCAGAGTGAATATTAAGTAGGTAGTTGTTATTTAGATAATTATAATCTATACTTTAATTTGAAACTTCAATTTCCTTTGTAACATTGACAAAATATTTATTAAAATGTTCAGCAATTTCCCTTTCATTGTCAATATCGATCTCATCGATTTTCAGAGTTTTAATACTACTTTCAATACTATCAGTGGTTCTACTAAACATAATTTTTTTACACAAGTTCCAAAATTTTTTAGTATTGGAGGGATCTCGTGTTAGTTCCTCTTGATAAAGTTTTTGTTTGGCTTGTTTGACTAAATTTTTGGTCTTTATCTTATAGAAATGAAAGAGTTCCTTTATATGTACGTCCTCTGAGTATTTCTTTTTAAATTTATAAAAGGAATCCCTAATTCTCACAACCCTCGCAATTTCATCATTCATCCATTCATGTTTATTTTTATTTTTAAAAGGAGTTTGTTTTGTATTTCTTATTATAAGATCAGTTAACTCGCTCACTAAATTGTCAAAGTCAGGTAAACTACCGACTCTATTCCAAATTTCATCACTTTCAATAGAGTTATAATCTACAACAGTTTTAACTTTGGAATGCTTTTCTAATTTGGGACATTTATCTATACTGACAAATAACATTTGATGGTCTGAGAGATCTGTGTCCACAATGTGTAAGTAGTATCGGTACTTGACTAAATCTGTTATGACGTGATCTATTATAGTTTTGGTATTCATTCCGAATCTTGTAGCATATTTTTCAGTTAACCTGTTGTAAATTACAAATCCGTTACTGAGTAAGGTATTTGTGAAACGTTCTACTTCCGCACTCACTGTATTGAGTAAGTTAATATTAAAATCACCCAAGATTAACGAGTTTTTATTTTTTAGTGTATGATCATCTAAAAATTGGATAAAATCATCAAAATTTGTATTATGCGATTTATATACACCAAAAATATTGAAATTCTCTTTCAAAAATTTTACTATTAATATATTCGAGTTTTGAAATTCTTTTTTTAAAATCAGAGTACTACTAATATTTTGTCTGACGTAGATACCTAATCCACCATAAGGCTTTGAACGATTAGAGAAATAAGCTGTATAAGCCTCTAATTTATTTCTTAAGCTTCGAATATTTAAATATAATATTTTAAAATTTTTATTATAATTAGATTTGATAGCAAGGTTGTTTAGCTCTGTATAGTAATTTATGTTTAAATGCTCTACAACGGCAACATCATCATATGTATCCATACTTATTACATTTTAATGAATTACTAAATGACGTTCGTATAAGATTACGTATGAATATATGTACACATATTTTTGTTTATTGTATGAAATGAGTTATCAGGTGTTTTATTCTTTGCTATTTTCTTTGTTCTTAAATTAAATTAAATTACAATAAATTAAAATTTTTTAAATTTATTTTTTTTATATTTTTATATTTTTCTTTTTGCATTTTTCTTTTTCATATAATTTTTTTTTGTAACTTTAAACTCTGTAATTTTTTTTTTTTCTTATATTTCATTTTTCTTTTTAATATTAAATTTTGATGTTAATTTTTTATACACATCACCCCTCTATATATCTGTATTCCTTAACTTTTGAGTTTTAAATTAATGAAGTGGCTTTAAAACTATTTTCTTGTAAAATAAAAGAGCCACTAATCTCTCAATTACATTTTCAGTAATTAAACATTAAATTTGATAAAGTACTTGTTTTAAAAATGCTTGTATAGTAGTTTGTTTTAGACTAGGCACATTTTGAACTTTAAATTTTTAAATTGTAAGAATAGATTTATAAGAATGATGTAAAAAGTATTTGAGAATGAAATAATAAATAGATAAATAAATAAAATAAAAATAATAGGTCCCTGTACTGCTTACTGATAACGATCAGGTCAACATTGTGCTCGTAAACTAGCTGGTGCAGGAGAGAGTCTGCCGTCTTGCTCCGATTAAGATTCGCTTGCATAATTCGGATCATCTTATAACTAATTGAGTGTTCCCTAAGGCGTTCTTAAACACCTCGCATCTCCTAGACCCAGGGATATGGTTTACGCTACACGAATCGTGGCCCTTCTCAACGCACAGAAAGCATTGTTCAGGGGATGTACACACCTTCGCCTTGTGGTCTGGCCCGCAACACCTGAAGCAGAGCCTGCTTCTATCAGGGCCTTTGCATATCCCAGCGCGGTGACCGTACCCAAGGTACTTATAGCACTTGGTTGCGGTTGCCCTCTGCCTGACTCTGCAGCTGACGAATACCACTCTTATGTGCTGGGCTTTTATAAGTTGTTGCACGCCCTTTGTCCCTATGGTCACTGTTGCCATTTTGTGTGCCCTTCTGTTAGAATCGGTTACCGAGACTTTGAAACTCGCGGTCGAACCGCCCAAAACTTCTTTTATGGCATTACTCACCTCCTCCGAGGTGGTGAGGTCATCAAGATCTCTAATCTCCACCGTCTCCTTTGGTTCTAAGCTGCAGATGCTTGCGTTGTCCCCCAGTATGTTTTGAGGGACTCGCCAAATGCAGCTTTATCTCCTGTTCCGGTCCCTAGATCCACTAGGACTTCTCCGACACGCGCCTTACGAACCGCTCTTACCTCTGTCCCGTGCCCTCAGGGTTAACTTCCTTCTTGATAATGCGTAATACTTCAGCAGATTTGCCTTGGGCTGGTTTAGACAGGATTGCTCCCGACGAAGTCCTCTCTTTCTTGCTCCTTTATTAGAACTAGTTTTCTCCCCGACTCAAGCGGTGACATTCTCCAGGACTTTACTCCTGGCTTTTTCCTTCCTCTCTCTCATCTTTTTTCTTGGTGACCTTGATCCAGGTACTGAATGTCTCCTGCAGCTTTTCCAATTCCTTCTTCTTATCCTTCTCCTGCTCTCTATCCTCTCTCTCTTTTCATATTTTCCCTTTTTCCCCCAATAGCGGGCTGTTGACCGACCGCTTTTGGCTGGGAATGAGAATTCTGTGCGTCATTACACCCATATCTTTCAAGATTGGGACGGTGACTGTTGCTGGTCCTCGCTTCCTATTTTGGGAGCCACTAGCCACTATCGCGTCAACAAGCTCATCTAGTTCGGACAGCCCGTTTTTAACATTCATCGATATGTTTTTTTGCCTACTAGTTGCAGCCCGCATGCAACCGATTATAGTCTGGCACTGGCGTAGCATCTGCTCCCTCCTTCTTACGACGTCATTGACTTGAGACATGTTTCTCCGTTTTGGAGAACTCGCTACCACCGCCAGAGGCAGCGGATTCGCCATTATTTAGGTCTCTGCAATAGCGCCTGCTGCGCATTACTCGGCCATCCAAGGAGGAACCCTTACTAATCCGCGGTTGGGGCCTCATTATCTTCGCATTTCTTCTAAATGGCTCCACACACACTATATTATCACCACCGCTGTTCGATTCATGTTTTTTATCCATTTG
>CAMUPU010000072.1:0-21426 GCA_947095535.1 Poecilobothrus nobilitatus | reverse complement strand
TACTTTTTCATTTTTCATTCCAATACTATTAAAAAAAAAATTGATAAGTTTGAATGTGTTTGGTAGAAATACTATAAATATTACTTCTTGAATAGAAATATCTCATATTGAGAAAGTGATTGAAAGTGTTAACATAACATTTAATTTGTGAATTGTGAAAAATTATTAAATTAAATTGAACTTTTGTTTATAATTTTTGTAGTGAAGTGAAATGGCTCGTACTAAACAAACTGCTCGTAAATCAACTGGTGGAAAAGCGCCACGTAAACAATTAGCAACTAAAGCAGCTAGAAAAAGTGCTCCAGCTACTGGTGGAGTTAAAAAACCACATCGTTATCGTCCAGGTACAGTAGCACTTCGTGAAATTCGTCGTTATCAAAAAAGTACTGAACTTTTAATTCGTAAATTACCATTCCAACGTTTAGTACGTGAAATTGCTCAAGATTTCAAAACAGATTTACGTTTCCAAAGTTCAGCAGTTATGGCTCTTCAAGAAGCAAGTGAAGCTTATTTAGTTGGTTTATTTGAAGATACTAATTTATGTGCTATCCACGCTAAAAGAGTAACTATTATGCCAAAAGATATTCAATTGGCTCGTCGTATTAGAGGTGAACGTGCTTAAAATCTTAAATTCAAGATTGTATATTCAGAAAAAAATCAATATAAAATCGGTCTTTTTAAAGACCACAAAATATTTTTGAAAGTTAGTAAATTATAAAAATTTGAATAAAAAAATTTGTTCTTTATTTTTTATAGAAAAATTTTTATTTAAATTAAAACTTAGTGTATTATCACAATATGCATTTTTGTATTAAATGTATTTTAAAATTATTATATAGTTATGAGTGAATTAAAAAAAAAAATGGTTTTAAAAAAAAAAAGTGCAAAACTAATATTTAAACTTAAATACAGAATATTCAATAAATAATTTATTTTTTTTTTTTTATTGTTTAAAATTCATATGTTGGTTTTTGCTTTTAAAATTATCGTTTTCGTGTATTATTTTATTTTAATTTAACAATAAAATTAAATAACATTACATTTTACATAAATGTAATTAATATCAAAAAGTGAAATAGGTAAACGTAAAGTTATTTTATTAAAAATGATCTTTAACACACACAATGAATAATGATTTCTAAAATGTACACACACATACAATCATTTCTTAAATTAATTTTCAATCCAAAATTTAAAAAAATAACTCAGCATTTATTCTACAACCACACCACACACTTCTAATACACATTACACACACATGCAAACTTAATAGCTAGTATATCCATTTTTCATTTCACTAAACTAAACTATAATTTCATTATTTTTTTTTAAATTGATTTTTGTTTTTTTGTAATTATATTATTATGTAATATAAATATTATATAATAAATACTATATTTTTTTTTTTATTTTACTCTTTTTTTAAAAATTTTGTAGCCTTAATAAAGGCTTTTTTATAAAATATTCTATTCGAACATAATATACACAAATATATTTTTTTATTATGAATTTTTCTTACTTTATTTTTTTGCAACTGGTTTTTTAACAACTGCTTTCTTTGCTCCAGCGGCAGCTTTCTTTGGTTTTGGAGCTTTTGGTTTTTTAGCATCAGTTTTTGATGGTTTTGTTGGCTTTTGTTTTGGAGTTTTACTTTTAACACTTGCCGTTTTTTTAGCTGCTTTTGCTACTGATTTTTCTGATTTTTTCTTTTCACTTAATACCTTTTTAGTTGTTGGTTTTTTTTTCTTTTCTCCAGCTGCTTTTTTTGCTGTACTTGCAGCTTTTTTAACTTTTTTTTCAGTTGTTTTTGGTTTTTTAACTTTTGGTTTAGCTTCTTTTTTAGGTTTTGCTGCTGAAGCAGATAATTTAAATGAACCTGATGCGCCTTTACCTTTTGTTTGAATAAATCTTCCATTTTCTACAGATGATTTTAAATATTTTTTTATAAATGGTGCTAATTTATCAGCATCAACTTTATAGTTTGCAGCCAAATATTTTTTTATTGCCAATAAAGATGATCCACCACGTTCTTTTAAAGTTTTAATTGCTGCATCAACCATTTGAGAAGTTGGTGGATGAGTTGGTTTTGCTTTTGGTTTTTTTACTCCACTTGAAACTTTTTTTGTTGATTTTTTAGCTTCTGCGGGTGCTACTGGAGCTACTGCTACTTCTGTATTTTCAGCCATTTTAAATTTTCACTTTTTTATTTTAATTCACTTTTGTATTAATTTAAAATAAATGTAATTCTTTAATTAATAATTAATCAAAAATCAAATCAATTCGAATTGAGTTTTCTACTAATATAAGTTTATTATACTTATTATTTTTTCCACACAAATTTAAATCTTTAAAAAGTACGAGAACCATTGAGAGCCGATGTATCTATATTTTTCTTAAATTTTCATAATATCTTTGATTTTTGTTTTCTACCTATACAGCTTTTTTTTAAATTTTTATATATAATATTTAATTATTTTTATAAAAATTTTTATGTTTTAAAATCTTAATATAATAAAAAATTTAAAAATATATTAATTTATATGTATATATACATATTTCATTAAAAATTTTTAATCAATTTATTGTAATCCCGATTATTTTAAACATTTGAGTAATAAAAACCTAAAATTCTAATAATAATAATTAAATAATATTAAATTTTTTATTTTTAAAATAATCTTTAATATTATTAATTTAAATTTAAATAATAATATTATTAAAATATATTAATAAAACTTGGAAAATTTCAATTAAGTTTACATTATTCCTATTTAAAATTCTCAATTATTTTTTATTTTTATATGAGATTGAAAAAAATTTCTTTTATTTATTTTATCAGTTTTTTTCAAATAGAATAAATTTTATATATTATTTTATATATTATAAATAATAAAATAACTTTATTTAATCATTTCATTTTATAAAAACATATTTAAAAGCATATTTTAATTAAAATTTGTAATTCATATTAACAAAAACCTAATCTAATATCTAAGTACTATATCCTTATATTCTTCTTATTCAATAATATTTTTTCTTGAAAGGAATTTTTTTGTAAATTATTATTTTTCTTTTAATATTTACATATAACATAATTATTTTAATTTTCAGAATTAAATAAAATATTTTAAGTTTATAATAATTAAGTTATATATGTAAATATATAATTTAAAATAAATATTATGAAATTTTATAGTACCATTAAATTTTATAAAAAAATTTGGAAGTATTCTCATAGAGATTATATTAACTAATATTGTAGAATTTTTTTAAAATGATTTATGTATATAAATTTATGAAATAATTTTTAAAGTTCATAGATATTATATGTACATAATATTAATTAATTGCTATAATATTTTTTTATTAATTTCTAAAAAATATTTTAATATAAAAATAATGTATATTTGAGAAAATTAAAGAAATTACGAAAGGTAAAATTGTATATATAAAGTGTACAATATAGAGTATGTAATTCATAACAAAAGATAATTTTTAGTATAAAAATTGACAAATTATTTGAAAATCTTTTTAAAAATAATTAATTATTTTATACTAATAAATTTATTATTTACATATATTTAACCTTTTTTTTAAAATATACTTAAATTAAATGTCAGGATATTAAGAATTTAGAATTTTTATTTAATTGTGTACTAATTTATTTAAATAATAGGTATGTATATATTTGGGATGTATGTGTATATGAAATAATTATGATTTTTTGAGTTTGTCATAATATAATTTTTTTATTATCATTCATTCATTTAAAAATTTAAATTATAAATTATTTTTATTATTTAAGAAATTTTATGAAATTTTTATTTATATTGTATAAAATATATAGTATGGATAGATAATAATTATTTTATATATGTATGTACATATGTATATAAATATTATATTGAATATTGTGTAACGTGTTGCATATGGATTTGGAAAAGAAAAAAAAAAAAAAAATGAAAAATCAACAGTTAATATTAAAAATTTTTATTATCCTTATAAAGTGAAAAGAAACTGATTTGATAATTTTTTTTTTTTTTGTAAATTGTATATACATATATACTTATAATATAAATGTGATGTAGAATAGAATGTAGAAAATAGAAAAGTAGTATTAGAATTAGATACAATTATGTTAATAATAACATGTTATATGATACAAATAACGATCGAAAAAGTATGTGTATTTGTAACTTAATGATTAAAATTGAATAGATACCTATATAATGTTATGTATATAAAAAAAAAAATTTGTAATACTAAGAATTAAATTTTTTTTTACTCTTTATTTTAAATATTTTTTAGTCCTTAAAAGGACTTTTTTTTTTTTAAATGTGATTTTTTTAGCCATTTATAATAATAATTTAAATCATTTAAATTATTTTGAACTTGTATATTTGGTAACAGCTTTAGTACCTTCACTTACAGCATGTTTTGCAAGTTCACCAGGTAATAATAATCTGACAGCTGTTTGTATTTCGCGACTTGTTATTGTTGAACGTTTATTATAATGAGCTAAACGTGAAGCTTCAGCGGCAATTCTTTCAAAAATATCATTTACAAAACTGTTCATAATACTCATAGCTTTCGATGAAATACCAGTATCTGGATGAACTTGTTTCAATACTTTGAAAATATAAATTGCATAACTTTCCTTACGCTTACGTTTTCTTTTTTTTTCACCACCTTTTGAAATATTTTTTTGTGCTTTACCAGCTTTTTTTGCTGCTTTTCCACTAGTTTTTGGCGGCATCTTTGTTAAATTTTGAAAATTTTCTTATGTCACAAATAAAATAATATAATATTATTAATTTAAATTCAAAAAAAATTCAATCAAATACAAATTGAAATTTAAATTCACTGACTCACACAAATGAACGAATGAACGTATAATACCTTAATACTGTTCGGTAAACAATATTTATGATTTTTACTTTATCCCCTCTGTTAAATAAGTAAACGAGAAATTTAGGTTAAAAAAATATCGAAACGAAAGAAATTTGTGAAATAAAACTATAAATATTATATTCTGTACTGTATATGGTATTATTCATTATTCAATATTCGTGTACTGAGTATCAGTGTACTAATACTGTGTTAATTTTGTGAAGTTTTAATAAAAAAAAAAAAAGGAATAAAAAATGTCTGGGCGTGGTAAAGGTGGAAAAGTTAAAGGAAAAGCAAAATCTCGTTCTAATCGTGCTGGTTTACAATTTCCAGTTGGTCGTATTCATCGTTTATTAAGAAAAGGTAATTATGCTGAACGTGTTGGTGCTGGAGCTCCAGTTTATTTAGCAGCTGTTATGGAATATTTGGCCGCTGAAGTTCTTGAATTAGCTGGTAATGCAGCTAGAGATAATAAAAAAACAAGAATTATTCCAAGGCATTTACAATTGGCAATTCGTAATGACGAAGAATTAAATAAATTATTGTCTGGTGTTACAATTGCTCAAGGAGGTGTTTTACCAAATATTCAAGCTGTTCTTTTACCAAAGAAAACCGAAAAAAAAGCATAAATTAATTAAAAAAAATAAATATGTATATTCCATTTCTATACATTACACGATAAACAAAAAAAAAACCGTCTTTTTAAAGACGAATAAAAAATAAAAAAGAGTATTTAAATAATAAACTTACAATATAAATTATTACAATTCTATTTATCAATATAATATAAAATAAAACAAAAATATTAAACGACACGGCAAATAAATAAAAAAAAAATAATTTAAATTTTTTTCGCAGCTGCTTGAAATTTTTCAATTGATAAGAAATAGTAACAAAATTGAAATGAATACTAACAAAAATGATTTGTATGTATAATTTAATTTTTTTGAATGTGTGCTTGGACGTACTTAATACTAATAAAGATTTATAAAAATTAAAAATGCCGCCAAAAAGATTTTTTCTTTCAAACAATTTTGTAGCAAAAATCATTTTTGTTTTGTATGTATTTTATTTTTGTTTTGAATGTGTTTTCTTTGGACGCACTAATACTAATAATTTATAAAAATTAAAAAACCGGGAAAATGTATTTTTTTCAAACATTTTATATTAATTTTTTTATTCATATCATATAAAATAACTTGATTTTTTTTGTTTAAAAAATTTCAAACCAAATTTTTTAATTATGCTGGATATTTTCTTAAATTTAAATTTTTTTTTTTTAAATTTAATTTTTATTTTACTCTTTTTATTCATATGAAAATAACTAGATTTTTTTTTGTTTAAAAAATTTCAAACCTAATTTTTTAATTATGCTGGATATTTTCTTAAATTTAAATTTTTTTTTTTTAAATTTAATTTTTATTTTACTCTTTTTATTCATATGAAAATAACTAGATTTTTTTTTGTTTAAAAAATTTCAAACCTAATTTTTTAAATTATACTGGATATTTTCTTAAATTTAATTTTTTTTTTTAAATTTAATTTTTATTTTACTCTTTTTATAAAAATTTGTTGGCCTTAAAAAAGGCCGATTGTTCTTTATTAAAAATAAATAATTTTGTTTAACCTCCAAAACCGTATAATGTACGTCCTTGTCTTTTAAGAGCATATACAACATCCATAGCTGTAACTGTTTTCCTTTTAGCGTGTTCTGTGTATGTTACTGCATCACGAATAACATTTTCTAGGAATACCTTTAATACACCACGTGTTTCTTCATAAATTAATCCAGAAATACGTTTTACACCACCACGACGTGCTAAACGACGAATAGCTGGTTTTGTAATACCTTGGATATTATCACGAAGAACTTTACGATGACGTTTAGCTCCTCCCTTTCCTAATCCTTTTCCACCTTTACCACGACCAGTCATTTTTGTATTATTTTAATATGTATTTCACTTTTAAAATTTAAAATTAATTCACAATAAATGTCCAACTAGATGAGATGTTTACACGTCAAATGTTCACAAATTTCTGAATTAGTATGGAAATGACAACCATATTTATTGTTTCATTATTCACTAATACTATTATTACTACACTACATATTCACTTTTCAAACAAAATTTCATAGCAAAAGTTAATACATACAAATTTTTTCCAAATACCCATTTTTAAATTTCAATAATTTCCTTTGATTTGTTCAAATAATTATTTCTGTGTTGGTAGCGTCGGCCAAGCAGTTTTTAAAACATTTAATAGTGTTCAACTTTTTATTAGTATTGAAACACACATTCAAATTAAAAAATTTCAAAATTTACTAAATTTCTTCGGACTAACCTTTTCTTTTGAAAAATTACTTTTTAAAATTTTCCCGCCATTTTATTCATATCATACTATAACACAAATTTATAATTCTAAAAAAAATAATTATGTATTACCTTTATAAAATAAATGATTATATTTTATATTATGTAAATTATAATTTATAAATCATAATTATATTAATCAATTTTACAAAAAATAATAGTTTGAATTTCTTAAAATGTAATTCAGTACCATTTACAAAACTAAAATCACACACTTTCAAAAAATGCCATGCTACTTTACCACTATCAAATATCTATTACTACTACAGGTATATTACTAAATTAATGCTAAATACTGTTGTAACTTTTTTTTTTAAAATAGATATATTTCTATGTATCAGATAATGTATCACAATTTTTCTTTTAATTATTTGCGTCTACTTTTCTAATTTATTATATTAAGAATTTTTTATAATTAAAATAAACAAAAAAATTATATTATATAAGCAATTAGGGATATAATATATCCATATTTTTTTTTGGCGCTAAACATTTTTTTTTTGTGATTCTAAATTCTTAGTATGTGGTGAACACACAAATTTAATGTACATACTACATACATAAATATGTACATACAATTCAAAATAAAAAATAACAATATGATCAATCTAAAAGGATAATATTTATACATTTTCCTTGTTCTTTAATATTTTATTTTAAAAAAAATTATTATAAAAATATTATTTCACATTTTTGTAATGTATATAATATTTTATTGTATCTCTGATATTTTTAAGAATCTTTTTTTCATAAATATGATAGCATTTAGCATAGTTTTTGTTTTTAGTTACTTTTTCATTTTTCATTCCAATACTATTAAAAAAAAAATTGATAAGTTTGAATGTGTTTGGTAGAAATACTATAAATATTACTTCTTGAATAGAAATATCTCATATTGAGAAAGTGATTGAAAGTGTTAACATAACATTTAATTTGTGAATTGTGAAAAATTATTAAATTAAATTGAACTTTTGTTTATAATTTTTGTAGTGAAGTGAAATGGCTCGTACTAAACAAACTGCTCGTAAATCAACTGGTGGAAAAGCGCCACGTAAACAATTAGCAACTAAAGCAGCTAGAAAAAGTGCTCCAGCTACTGGTGGAGTTAAAAAACCACATCGTTATCGTCCAGGTACAGTAGCACTTCGTGAAATTCGTCGTTATCAAAAAAGTACTGAACTTTTAATTCGTAAATTACCATTCCAACGTTTAGTACGTGAAATTGCTCAAGATTTCAAAACAGATTTACGTTTCCAAAGTTCAGCAGTTATGGCTCTTCAAGAAGCAAGTGAAGCTTATTTAGTTGGTTTATTTGAAGATACTAATTTATGTGCTATCCACGCTAAAAGAGTAACTATTATGCCAAAAGATATTCAATTGGCTCGTCGTATTAGAGGTGAACGTGCTTAAAATCTTAAATTCAAGATTGTATATTCAGAAAAAAATCAATATAAAATCGGTCTTTTTAAAGACCACAAAATATTTTTGAAAGTTAGTAAATTATAAAAATTTGAATAAAAAAATTTGTTCTTTATTTTTTATAGAAAAATTTTTATTTAAATTAAAACTTAGTGTATTATCACAATATGCATTTTTGTATTAAATGTATTTTAAAATTATTATATAGTTATGAGTGAATTAAAAAAAAAAATGGTTTTAAAAAAAAAAAGTGCAAAACTAATATTTAAACTTAAATACAGAATATTCAATAAATAATTTATTTTTTTTTTTTTATTGTTTAAAATTCATATGTTGGTTTTTGCTTTTAAAATTATCGTTTTCGTGTATTATTTTATTTTAATTTAACAATAAAATTAAATAACATTACATTTTACATAAATGTAATTAATATCAAAAAGTGAAATAGGTAAACGTAAAGTTATTTTATTAAAAATGATCTTTAACACACACAATGAATAATGATTTCTAAAATGTACACACACATACAATCATTTCTTAAATTAATTTTCAATCCAAAATTTAAAAAAATAACTCAGCATTTATTCTACAACCACACCACACACTTCTAATACACATTACACACACATGCAAACTTAATAGCTAGTATATCCATTTTTCATTTCACTAAACTAAACTATAATTTCATTATTTTTTTTTAAATTGATTTTTGTTTTTTTGTAATTATATTATTATGTAATATAAATATTATATAATAAATACTATATTTTTTTTTTTATTTTACTCTTTTTTTAAAAATTTTGTAGCCTTAATAAAGGCTTTTTTATAAAATATTCTATTCGAACATAATATACACAAATATATTTTTTTATTATGAATTTTTCTTACTTTATTTTTTTGCAACTGGTTTTTTAACAACTGCTTTCTTTGCTCCAGCGGCAGCTTTCTTTGGTTTTGGAGCTTTTGGTTTTTTAGCATCAGTTTTTGATGGTTTTGTTGGCTTTTGTTTTGGAGTTTTACTTTTAACACTTGCCGTTTTTTTAGCTGCTTTTGCTACTGATTTTTCTGATTTTTTCTTTTCACTTAATACCTTTTTAGTTGTTGGTTTTTTTTTCTTTTCTCCAGCTGCTTTTTTTGCTGTACTTGCAGCTTTTTTAACTTTTTTTTCAGTTGTTTTTGGTTTTTTAACTTTTGGTTTAGCTTCTTTTTTAGGTTTTGCTGCTGAAGCAGATAATTTAAATGAACCTGATGCGCCTTTACCTTTTGTTTGAATAAATCTTCCATTTTCTACAGATGATTTTAAATATTTTTTTATAAATGGTGCTAATTTATCAGCATCAACTTTATAGTTTGCAGCCAAATATTTTTTTATTGCCAATAAAGATGATCCACCACGTTCTTTTAAAGTTTTAATTGCTGCATCAACCATTTGAGAAGTTGGTGGATGAGTTGGTTTTGCTTTTGGTTTTTTTACTCCACTTGAAACTTTTTTTGTTGATTTTTTAGCTTCTGCGGGTGCTACTGGAGCTACTGCTACTTCTGTATTTTCAGCCATTTTAAATTTTCACTTTTTTATTTTAATTCACTTTTGTATTAATTTAAAATAAATGTAATTCTTTAATTAATAATTAATCAAAAATCAAATCAATTCGAATTGAGTTTTCTACTAATATAAGTTTATTATACTTATTATTTTTTCCACACAAATTTAAATCTTTAAAAAGTACGAGAACCATTGAGAGCCGATGTATCTATATTTTTCTTAAATTTTCATAATATCTTTGATTTTTGTTTTCTACCTATACAGCTTTTTTTTAAATTTTTATATATAATATTTAATTATTTTTATAAAAATTTTTATGTTTTAAAATCTTAATATAATAAAAAATTTAAAAATATATTAATTTATATGTATATATACATATTTCATTAAAAATTTTTAATCAATTTATTGTAATCCCGATTATTTTAAACATTTGAGTAATAAAAACCTAAAATTCTAATAATAATAATTAAATAATATTAAATTTTTTATTTTTAAAATAATCTTTAATATTATTAATTTAAATTTAAATAATAATATTATTAAAATATATTAATAAAACTTGGAAAATTTCAATTAAGTTTACATTATTCCTATTTAAAATTCTCAATTATTTTTTATTTTTATATGAGATTGAAAAAAATTTCTTTTATTTATTTTATCAGTTTTTTTCAAATAGAATAAATTTTATATATTATTTTATATATTATAAATAATAAAATAACTTTATTTAATCATTTCATTTTATAAAAACATATTTAAAAGCATATTTTAATTAAAATTTGTAATTCATATTAACAAAAACCTAATCTAATATCTAAGTACTATATCCTTATATTCTTCTTATTCAATAATATTTTTTCTTGAAAGGAATTTTTTTGTAAATTATTATTTTTCTTTTAATATTTACATATAACATAATTATTTTAATTTTCAGAATTAAATAAAATATTTTAAGTTTATAATAATTAAGTTATATATGTAAATATATAATTTAAAATAAATATTATGAAATTTTATAGTACCATTAAATTTTATAAAAAAATTTGGAAGTATTCTCATAGAGATTATATTAACTAATATTGTAGAATTTTTTTAAAATGATTTATGTATATAAATTTATGAAATAATTTTTAAAGTTCATAGATATTATATGTACATAATATTAATTAATTGCTATAATATTTTTTTATTAATTTCTAAAAAATATTTTAATATAAAAATAATGTATATTTGAGAAAATTAAAGAAATTACGAAAGGTAAAATTGTATATATAAAGTGTACAATATAGAGTATGTAATTCATAACAAAAGATAATTTTTAGTATAAAAATTGACAAATTATTTGAAAATCTTTTTAAAAATAATTAATTATTTTATACTAATAAATTTATTATTTACATATATTTAACCTTTTTTTTAAAATATACTTAAATTAAATGTCAGGATATTAAGAATTTAGAATTTTTATTTAATTGTGTACTAAT
Source organism: Poecilobothrus nobilitatus (assembly GCA_947095535.1). Taxonomy (NCBI): domain Eukaryota; kingdom Metazoa; phylum Arthropoda; class Insecta; order Diptera; family Dolichopodidae; genus Poecilobothrus; species Poecilobothrus nobilitatus. Next base: position 9,715 of record CAMUPU010000072.1, on the reverse strand, counting down.
TTATTTAAATAATAGGTATGTATATATTTGGGATGTATGTGTATATGAAATAATTATGATTTTTTGAGTTTGTCATAATATAATTTTTTTATTATCATTCATTCATTTAAAAATTTAAATTATAAATTATTTTTATTATTTAAGAAATTTTATGAAATTTTTATTTATATTGTATAAAATATATAGTATGGATAGATAATAATTATTTTATATATGTATGTACATATGTATATAAATATTATATTGAATATTGTGTAACGTGTTGCATATGGATTTGGAAAAGAAAAAAAAAAAAAAAATGAAAAATCAACAGTTAATATTAAAAATTTTTATTATCCTTATAAAGTGAAAAGAAACTGATTTGATAATTTTTTTTTTTTTTGTAAATTGTATATACATATATACTTATAATATAAATGTGATGTAGAATAGAATGTAGAAAATAGAAAAGTAGTATTAGAATTAGATACAATTATGTTAATAATAACATGTTATATGATACAAATAACGATCGAAAAAGTATGTGTATTTGTAACTTAATGATTAAAATTGAATAGATACCTATATAATGTTATGTATATAAAAAAAAAAATTTGTAATACTAAGAATTAAATTTTTTTTTACTCTTTATTTTAAATATTTTTTAGTCCTTAAAAGGACTTTTTTTTTTTTAAATGTGATTTTTTTAGCCATTTATAATAATAATTTAAATCATTTAAATTATTTTGAACTTGTATATTTGGTAACAGCTTTAGTACCTTCACTTACAGCATGTTTTGCAAGTTCACCAGGTAATAATAATCTGACAGCTGTTTGTATTTCGCGACTTGTTATTGTTGAACGTTTATTATAATGAGCTAAACGTGAAGCTTCAGCGGCAATTCTTTCAAAAATATCATTTACAAAACTGTTCATAATACTCATAGCTTTCGATGAAATACCAGTATCTGGATGAACTTGTTTCAATACTTTGAAAATATAAATTGCATAACTTTCCTTACGCTTACGTTTTCTTTTTTTTTCACCACCTTTTGAAATATTTTTTTGTGCTTTACCAGCTTTTTTTGCTGCTTTTCCACTAGTTTTTGGCGGCATCTTTGTTAAATTTTGAAAATTTTCTTATGTCACAAATAAAATAATATAATATTATTAATTTAAATTCAAAAAAAATTCAATCAAATACAAATTGAAATTTAAATTCACTGACTCACACAAATGAACGAATGAACGTATAATACCTTAATACTGTTCGGTAAACAATATTTATGATTTTTACTTTATCCCCTCTGTTAAATAAGTAAACGAGAAATTTAGGTTAAAAAAATATCGAAACGAAAGAAATTTGTGAAATAAAACTATAAATATTATATTCTGTACTGTATATGGTATTATTCATTATTCAATATTCGTGTACTGAGTATCAGTGTACTAATACTGTGTTAATTTTGTGAAGTTTTAATAAAAAAAAAAAAAGGAATAAAAAATGTCTGGGCGTGGTAAAGGTGGAAAAGTTAAAGGAAAAGCAAAATCTCGTTCTAATCGTGCTGGTTTACAATTTCCAGTTGGTCGTATTCATCGTTTATTAAGAAAAGGTAATTATGCTGAACGTGTTGGTGCTGGAGCTCCAGTTTATTTAGCAGCTGTTATGGAATATTTGGCCGCTGAAGTTCTTGAATTAGCTGGTAATGCAGCTAGAGATAATAAAAAAACAAGAATTATTCCAAGGCATTTACAATTGGCAATTCGTAATGACGAAGAATTAAATAAATTATTGTCTGGTGTTACAATTGCTCAAGGAGGTGTTTTACCAAATATTCAAGCTGTTCTTTTACCAAAGAAAACCGAAAAAAAAGCATAAATTAATTAAAAAAAATAAATATGTATATTCCATTTCTATACATTACACGATAAACAAAAAAAAAACCGTCTTTTTAAAGACGAATAAAAAATAAAAAAGAGTATTTAAATAATAAACTTACAATATAAATTATTACAATTCTATTTATCAATATAATATAAAATAAAACAAAAATATTAAACGACACGGCAAATAAATAAAAAAAAAATAATTTAAATTTTTTTCGCAGCTGCTTGAAATTTTTCAATTGATAAGAAATAGTAACAAAATTGAAATGAATACTAACAAAAATGATTTGTATGTATAATTTAATTTTTTTGAATGTGTGCTTGGACGTACTTAATACTAATAAAGATTTATAAAAATTAAAAATGCCGCCAAAAAGATTTTTTCTTTCAAACAATTTTGTAGCAAAAATCATTTTTGTTTTGTATGTATTTTATTTTTGTTTTGAATGTGTTTTCTTTGGACGCACTAATACTAATAATTTATAAAAATTAAAAAACCGGGAAAATGTATTTTTTTCAAACATTTTATATTAATTTTTTTATTCATATCATATAAAATAACTTGATTTTTTTTGTTTAAAAAATTTCAAACCAAATTTTTTAATTATGCTGGATATTTTCTTAAATTTAAATTTTTTTTTTTTAAATTTAATTTTTATTTTACTCTTTTTATTCATATGAAAATAACTAGATTTTTTTTTGTTTAAAAAATTTCAAACCTAATTTTTTAATTATGCTGGATATTTTCTTAAATTTAAATTTTTTTTTTTTAAATTTAATTTTTATTTTACTCTTTTTATTCATATGAAAATAACTAGATTTTTTTTTGTTTAAAAAATTTCAAACCTAATTTTTTAAATTATACTGGATATTTTCTTAAATTTAATTTTTTTTTTTAAATTTAATTTTTATTTTACTCTTTTTATAAAAATTTGTTGGCCTTAAAAAAGGCCGATTGTTCTTTATTAAAAATAAATAATTTTGTTTAACCTCCAAAACCGTATAATGTACGTCCTTGTCTTTTAAGAGCATATACAACATCCATAGCTGTAACTGTTTTCCTTTTAGCGTGTTCTGTGTATGTTACTGCATCACGAATAACATTTTCTAGGAATACCTTTAATACACCACGTGTTTCTTCATAAATTAATCCAGAAATACGTTTTACACCACCACGACGTGCTAAACGACGAATAGCTGGTTTTGTAATACCTTGGATATTATCACGAAGAACTTTACGATGACGTTTAGCTCCTCCCTTTCCTAATCCTTTTCCACCTTTACCACGACCAGTCATTTTTGTATTATTTTAATATGTATTTCACTTTTAAAATTTAAAATTAATTCACAATAAATGTCCAACTAGATGAGATGTTTACACGTCAAATGTTCACAAATTTCTGAATTAGTATGGAAATGACAACCATATTTATTGTTTCATTATTCACTAATACTATTATTACTACACTACATATTCACTTTTCAAACAAAATTTCATAGCAAAAGTTAATACATACAAATTTTTTCCAAATACCCATTTTTAAATTTCAATAATTTCCTTTGATTTGTTCAAATAATTATTTCTGTGTTGGTAGCGTCGGCCAAGCAGTTTTTAAAACATTTAATAGTGTTCAACTTTTTATTAGTATTGAAACACACATTCAAATTAAAAAATTTCAAAATTTACTAAATTTCTTCGGACTAACCTTTTCTTTTGAAAAATTACTTTTTAAAATTTTCCCGCCATTTTATTCATATCATACTATAACACAAATTTATAATTCTAAAAAAAATAATTATGTATTACCTTTATAAAATAAATGATTATATTTTATATTATGTAAATTATAATTTATAAATCATAATTATATTAATCAATTTTACAAAAAATAATAGTTTGAATTTCTTAAAATGTAATTCAGTACCATTTACAAAACTAAAATCACACACTTTCAAAAAATGCCATGCTACTTTACCACTATCAAATATCTATTACTACTACAGGTATATTACTAAATTAATGCTAAATACTGTTGTAACTTTTTTTTTTAAAATAGATATATTTCTATGTATCAGATAATGTATCACAATTTTTCTTTTAATTATTTGCGTCTACTTTTCTAATTTATTATATTAAGAATTTTTTATAATTAAAATAAACAAAAAAATTATATTATATAAGCAATTAGGGATATAATATATCCATATTTTTTTTTGGCGCTAAACATTTTTTTTTTGTGATTCTAAATTCTTAGTATGTGGTGAACACACAAATTTAATGTACATACTACATACATAAATATGTACATACAATTCAAAATAAAAAATAACAATATGATCAATCTAAAAGGATAATATTTATACATTTTCCTTGTTCTTTAATATTTTATTTTAAAAAAAATTATTATAAAAATATTATTTCACATTTTTGTAATGTATATAATATTTTATTGTATCTCTGATATTTTTAAGAATCTTTTTTTCATAAATATGATAGCATTTAGCATAGTTTTTGTTTTTAGTTACTTTTTCATTTTTCATTCCAATACTATTAAAAAAAAAATTGATAAGTTTGAATGTGTTTGGTAGAAATACTATAAATATTACTTCTTGAATAGAAATATCTCATATTGAGAAAGTGATTGAAAGTGTTAACATAACATTTAATTTGTGAATTGTGAAAAATTATTAAATTAAATTGAACTTTTGTTTATAATTTTTGTAGTGAAGTGAAATGGCTCGTACTAAACAAACTGCTCGTAAATCAACTGGTGGAAAAGCGCCACGTAAACAATTAGCAACTAAAGCAGCTAGAAAAAGTGCTCCAGCTACTGGTGGAGTTAAAAAACCACATCGTTATCGTCCAGGTACAGTAGCACTTCGTGAAATTCGTCGTTATCAAAAAAGTACTGAACTTTTAATTCGTAAATTACCATTCCAACGTTTAGTACGTGAAATTGCTCAAGATTTCAAAACAGATTTACGTTTCCAAAGTTCAGCAGTTATGGCTCTTCAAGAAGCAAGTGAAGCTTATTTAGTTGGTTTATTTGAAGATACTAATTTATGTGCTATCCACGCTAAAAGAGTAACTATTATGCCAAAAGATATTCAATTGGCTCGTCGTATTAGAGGTGAACGTGCTTAAAATCTTAAATTCAAGATTGTATATTCAGAAAAAAATCAATATAAAATCGGTCTTTTTAAAGACCACAAAATATTTTTGAAAGTTAGTAAATTATAAAAATTTGAATAAAAAAATTTGTTCTTTATTTTTTATAGAAAAATTTTTATTTAAATTAAAACTTAGTGTATTATCACAATATGCATTTTTGTATTAAATGTATTTTAAAATTATTATATAGTTATGAGTGAATTAAAAAAAAAAATGGTTTTAAAAAAAAAAAGTGCAAAACTAATATTTAAACTTAAATACAGAATATTCAATAAATAATTTATTTTTTTTTTTTTATTGTTTAAAATTCATATGTTGGTTTTTGCTTTTAAAATTATCGTTTTCGTGTATTATTTTATTTTAATTTAACAATAAAATTAAATAACATTACATTTTACATAAATGTAATTAATATCAAAAAGTGAAATAGGTAAACGTAAAGTTATTTTATTAAAAATGATCTTTAACACACACAATGAATAATGATTTCTAAAATGTACACACACATACAATCATTTCTTAAATTAATTTTCAATCCAAAATTTAAAAAAATAACTCAGCATTTATTCTACAACCACACCACACACTTCTAATACACATTACACACACATGCAAACTTAATAGCTAGTATATCCATTTTTCATTTCACTAAACTAAACTATAATTTCATTATTTTTTTTTAAATTGATTTTTGTTTTTTTGTAATTATATTATTATGTAATATAAATATTATATAATAAATACTATATTTTTTTTTTTATTTTACTCTTTTTTTAAAAATTTTGTAGCCTTAATAAAGGCTTTTTTATAAAATATTCTATTCGAACATAATATACACAAATATATTTTTTTATTATGAATTTTTCTTACTTTATTTTTTTGCAACTGGTTTTTTAACAACTGCTTTCTTTGCTCCAGCGGCAGCTTTCTTTGGTTTTGGAGCTTTTGGTTTTTTAGCATCAGTTTTTGATGGTTTTGTTGGCTTTTGTTTTGGAGTTTTACTTTTAACACTTGCCGTTTTTTTAGCTGCTTTTGCTACTGATTTTTCTGATTTTTTCTTTTCACTTAATACCTTTTTAGTTGTTGGTTTTTTTTTCTTTTCTCCAGCTGCTTTTTTTGCTGTACTTGCAGCTTTTTTAACTTTTTTTTCAGTTGTTTTTGGTTTTTTAACTTTTGGTTTAGCTTCTTTTTTAGGTTTTGCTGCTGAAGCAGATAATTTAAATGAACCTGATGCGCCTTTACCTTTTGTTTGAATAAATCTTCCATTTTCTACAGATGATTTTAAATATTTTTTTATAAATGGTGCTAATTTATCAGCATCAACTTTATAGTTTGCAGCCAAATATTTTTTTATTGCCAATAAAGATGATCCACCACGTTCTTTTAAAGTTTTAATTGCTGCATCAACCATTTGAGAAGTTGGTGGATGAGTTGGTTTTGCTTTTGGTTTTTTTACTCCACTTGAAACTTTTTTTGTTGATTTTTTAGCTTCTGCGGGTGCTACTGGAGCTACTGCTACTTCTGTATTTTCAGCCATTTTAAATTTTCACTTTTTTATTTTAATTCACTTTTGTATTAATTTAAAATAAATGTAATTCTTTAATTAATAATTAATCAAAAATCAAATCAATTCGAATTGAGTTTTCTACTAATATAAGTTTATTATACTTATTATTTTTTCCACACAAATTTAAATCTTTAAAAAGTACGAGAACCATTGAGAGCCGATGTATCTATATTTTTCTTAAATTTTCATAATATCTTTGATTTTTGTTTTCTACCTATACAGCTTTTTTTTAAATTTTTATATATAATATTTAATTATTTTTATAAAAATTTTTATGTTTTAAAATCTTAATATAATAAAAAATTTAAAAATATATTAATTTATATGTATATATACATATTTCATTAAAAATTTTTAATCAATTTATTGTAATCCCGATTATTTTAAACATTTGAGTAATAAAAACCTAAAATTCTAATAATAATAATTAAATAATATTAAATTTTTTATTTTTAAAATAATCTTTAATATTATTAATTTAAATTTAAATAATAATATTATTAAAATATATTAATAAAACTTGGAAAATTTCAATTAAGTTTACATTATTCCTATTTAAAATTCTCAATTATTTTTTATTTTTATATGAGATTGAAAAAAATTTCTTTTATTTATTTTATCAGTTTTTTTCAAATAGAATAAATTTTATATATTATTTTATATATTATAAATAATAAAATAACTTTATTTAATCATTTCATTTTATAAAAACATATTTAAAAGCATATTTTAATTAAAATTTGTAATTCATATTAACAAAAACCTAATCTAATATCTAAGTACTATATCCTTATATTCTTCTTATTCAATAATATTTTTTCTTGAAAGGAATTTTTTTGTAAATTATTATTTTTCTTTTAATATTTACATATAACATAATTATTTTAATTTTCAGAATTAAATAAAATATTTTAAGTTTATAATAATTAAGTTATATATGTAAATATATAATTTAAAATAAATATTATGAAATTTTATAGTACCATTAAATTTTATAAAAAAATTTGGAAGTATTCTCATAGAGATTATATTAACTAATATTGTAGAATTTTTTTAAAATGATTTATGTATATAAATTTATGAAATAATTTTTAAAGTTCATAGATATTATATGTACATAATATTAATTAATTGCTATAATATTTTTTTATTAATTTCTAAAAAATATTTTAATATAAAAATAATGTATATTTGAGAAAATTAAAGAAATTACGAAAGGTAAAATTGTATATATAAAGTGTACAATATAGAGTATGTAATTCATAACAAAAGATAATTTTTAGTATAAAAATTGACAAATTATTTGAAAATCTTTTTAAAAATAATTAATTATTTTATACTAATAAATTTATTATTTACATATATTTAACCTTTTTTTTAAAATATACTTAAATTAAATGTCAGGATATTAAGAATTTAGAATTTTTATTTAATTGTGTACTAATTTATTTAAATAATAGGTATGTATATATTTGGGATGTATGTGTATATGAAATAATTATGATTTTTTGAGTTTGTCATAATATAATTTTTTTATTATCATTCATTCATTTAAAAATTTAAATTATAAATTATTTTTATTATTTAAGAAATTTTATGAAATTTTTATTTATATTGTATAAAATATATAGTATGGATAGATAATAATTATTTTATATATGTATGTACATATGTATATAAATATTATATTGAATATTGTGTAACGTGTTGCATATGGATTTGGAAAAGAAAAAAAAAAAAAAAATGAAAAATCAACAGTTAATATTAAAAATTTTTATTATCCTTATAAAGTGAAAAGAAACTGATTTGATAATTTTTTTTTTTTTTGTAAATTGTATATACATATATACTTATAATATAAATGTGATGTAGAATAGAATGTAGAAAATAGAAAAGTAGTATTAGAATTAGATACAATTATGTTAATAATAACATGTTATATGATACAAATAACGATCGAAAAAGTATGTGTATTTGTAACTTAATGATTAAAATTGAATAGATACCTATATAATGTTATGTATATAAAAAAAAAAATTTGTAATACTAAGAATTAAATTTTTTTTTACTCTTTATTTTAAATATTTTTTAGTCCTTAAAAGGACTTTTTTTTTTTTAAATGTGATTTTTTTAGCCATTTATAATAATAATTTAAATCATTTAAATTATTTTGAACTTGTATATTTGGTAACAGCTTTAGTACCTTCACTTACAGCATGTTTTGCAAGTTCACCAGGTAATAATAATCTGACAGCTGTTTGTATTTCGCGACTTGTTATTGTTGAACGTTTATTATAATGAGCTAAACGTGAAGCTTCAGCGGCAATTCTTTCAAAAATATCATTTACAAAACTGTTCATAATACTCATAGCTTTCGATGAAATACCAGTATCTGGATGAACTTGTTTCAATACTTTGAAAATATAAATTGCATAACTTTCCTTACGCTTACGTTTTCTTTTTTTTTCACCACCTTTTGAAATATTTTTTTGTGCTTTACCAGCTTTTTTTGCTGCTTTTCCACTAGTTTTTGGCGGCATCTTTGTTAAATTTTGAAAATTTTCTTATGTCACAAATAAAATAATATAATATTATTAATTTAAATTCAAAAAAAATTCAATCAAATACAAATTGAAATTTAAATTCACTGACTCACACAAATGAACGAATGAACGTATAATACCTTAATACTGTTCGGTAAACAATATTTATGATTTTTACTTTATCCCCTCTGTTAAATAAGTAAACGAGAAATTTAGGTTAAAAAAATATCGAAACGAAAGAAATTTGTGAAATAAAACTATAAATATTATATTCTGTACTGTATATGGTATTATTCATTATTCAATATTCGTGTACTGAGTATCAGTGTACTAATACTGTGTTAATTTTGTGAAGTTTTAATAAAAAAAAAAAAAGGAATAAAAAATGTCTGGGCGTGGTAAAGGTGGAAAAGTTAAAGGAAAAGCAAAATCTCGTTCTAATCGTGCTGGTTTACAATTTCCAGTTGGTCGTATTCATCGTTTATTAAGAAAAGGTAATTATGCTGAACGTGTTGGTGCTGGAGCTCCAGTTTATTTAGCAGCTGTTATGGAATATTTGGCCGCTGA
>CAMUPU010000071.1:0-24157 GCA_947095535.1 Poecilobothrus nobilitatus | reverse complement strand
AATTATATACTAGTATTCGCCCGCCCCTCGAAATTCGAGGTGTTTTAATTAGCAATTACAATACAATATATACAGTATAGTTTCTTTATGATTTTATTTAAAATGTAAAAATACAATTTTCAATAATTAAAGCCTTTATGAATTTAAAATTTCTTTGTAAATAATATTTTTTGTAAAAACACGATTATTATTATCTTTTAGAAGTTGCCCTTGATTTATTGAGTATTGGAAACTCAATATATACCTATTATATATGTATATATTATAAGAAGCCTAAGATGATAAATCATTGAGTAAAAGGGTTTTAAATATCTATTTTATACAGATTAAATATTATTATGATATTATGATATGTAAGAATTTATTTCGTTTAAAATATAAAAAAAAAAACAAAAAAAAAACAGAACTGAATCGAACTTGCAAAATCAAAAAGCAACTATTAATAACCCCACACTCTACCACTGTACTAAACACTAAACTAAAATTTTAATCTTTATATTCAGTTATATTGTGAAATTCCTACTCCTACCATACAACCAATATTTTAAAATTTTTAATCGAAAAGAAAAATAAAACAAAAATTCAACGGAATAAAAGAGCGTCGTTTTTGAATATGTATATTATAGGTATAGATTATACATATTATATGATACATATGTATATACTTTACATGGGTTTTTTATAAAAATGGAAAATTATTAATGAAAATTAGAAAATTTTGGAAAAATATTAATTTTGTAAGATGGCTATACTGAATATTTATCATTTAAAAAGAAAAAAATGAAAGTTGGTTGGTAAATCATTGAGTAAAATGGTTTTAAATGTCTGTCATTTACAGATTAAATATTATGATATGTAAGAATTTATTTCATATAAAATATTAGAAATAAAAAAAAAAAAAAAAAATAGAATAGAATCGAACTTGTGAACTAAACACTTCTCAAGTTTAAGAAGCGGCCACTCTACCACTGCACCAAACTCCCCACTGAAGTTTTAACGTTTATATTCAATTTTATTGTGAAATTTCTATTTCCCACCATGCAAAATATATTTTAAAATTTTTTTTATGTTTTTAGAAAAAAAACAAAAAGCAAAAACAACAAAACAAAATTTAAAATTCAACGGAATAAAAGAGCGTCGTTTTTGAATATGTATATTATAGGTATAGATTATACATATTATATGATACATATGTATATACTTTACATGGGTTTTTTATAAAAATGGAAAATTATTAATGAAAATTAGAAAATTTTGGAAAAATATTAATTTTGTAAGATGGCTATACTGAATATTTATCATTTAAAAAGAAAAAAATGAAAGTTGGTTGGTAAATCATTGAGTAAAATGGTTTTAAATGTCTGTCATTTACAGATTAAATATTATGATATGTAAGAATTTATTTCATATAAAATATTAGAAATAAAAAAAAAAAAAAAAAATAGAATAGAATCGAACTTGTGAACTAAACACTTCTCAAGTTTAAGAAGCGGCCACTCTACCACTGCACCAAACTCCCCACTGAAGTTTTAACGTTTATATTCAATTTTATTGTGAAATTTCTATTTCCCACCATGCAAAATATATTTTAAAATTTTTTTTATGTTTTTAGAAAAAAAACAAAAAGCAAAAACAACAAAACAAAATTTAAAATTCAACGGAATAAAAGAGCGTCGTTTTTGAATATGTATATTATAGGTATAGATTATACATATTATATGATACATATGTATATACTTTACATGGGTTTTTTATAAAAATGGAAAATTATTAATGAAAATTAGAAAATTTTGGAAAAATATTAATTTTGTAAGATGGCTATACTGAATATTTATCATTTAAAAAGAAAAAAATGAAAGTTGGTTGGTAAATCATTGAGTAAAATGGTTTTAAATGTCTGTCATTTACAGATTAAATATTATGATATGTAAGAATTTATTTCATATAAAATATTAGAAATAAAAAAAAAAAAAAAAATAGAATAGAATCGAACTTGTGAACTAAACACTTCTCAAGTTTAAGAAGCGCCCACTCTACCACTGCACCAAACTCCCCACTGAAGTTTTAACGTTTATATTCAATTTTATTGTGAAATTTCTATTTCCCACCATGCAAAATATATTTTAAAATTTTTTTTATGTTTTTAGAAAAAAAACAAAAAGCAAAAACAACAAAACAAAATTTAAAATTCAACGGAATAAAAGAGCGTCGTTTTTGAATATGTATATTATAGGTATAGATTATACATATTATATGATACATATGTATATACTTTACATGGATTTTTTATAAAAATGGAAAATTATTAATGAAAATTAGAAAATTTTGGAAAAATATTAATTTTGTAAGATGGCTATACTGAATATTTATCATTTAAAAAGAAAAAAATGAAAGTTGGTTGGTAAATCATTGAGTAAAATGGTTTTAAATGTCTGTCATTTACAGATTAAATATTATGATTTCATATAAAATATTAGAAATAAAAAAAAAATAGAATAGAATCGAACTTGTGAACTAAACACTTCTCAAGTTTAAGAAGCGGCCACTCTACCACTGCACCAAACTCCCCACTGAAGTTTTAACGTTTATATTCAATTTTATTGTGAAATTTCTATTTCCCACCATGCAAAATATATTTTAAAATTTTTTTTATGTTTTTAGAAAAAAAACAAAAAGCAAAAACAACAAAACAAAATTTAAAATTCAACGGAATAAAAGAGCGTCGTTTTTGAATATGTATATTATAGGTATAGATTATACATATTATATGATACATATGTATATACTTTACATGGGTTTTTTATAAAAATGGAAAATTATTAATGAAAATTAGAAAATTTTGGAAAAATATTAATTTTGTAAGATGGCTATACTGAATATTTATCATTTAAAAAGAAAAAAATGAAAGTTGGTTGGTAAATCATTGAGTAAAATGGTTTTAAATGTCTGTCATTTACAGATTAAATATTATGATATGTAAGAATTTATTTCATATAAAATATTAGAAATAAAAAAAAAAAAAAAATAGAATAGAATCGAACTTGTGAACTAAACACTTCTCAAGTTTAAGAAGCGCCCACTCTACCACTGCACCAAACTCCCCACTGAAGTTTTAACGTTTATATTCAATTTTATTGTGAAATTTCTATTTCCCACCATGCAAAATATATTTTAAAATTTTTTTTATGTTTTTAGAAAAAAAACAAAAAGCAAAAACAACAAAACAAAATTTAAAATTCAACGGAATAAAAGAGCGTCGTTTTTGAATATGTATATTATAGGTATAGATTATACATATTATATGATACATATGTATATACTTTACATGGATTTTTTATAAAAATGGAAAATTATTAATGAAAATTAGAAAATTTTGGAAAAATATTAATTTTGTAAGATGGCTATACTGAATATTTATCATTTAAAAAGAAAAAAATGAAAGTTGGTTGGTAAATCATTGAGTAAAATGGTTTTAAATGTCTGTCATTTACAGATTAAATATTATGATTTCATATAAAATATTAGAAATAAAAAAAAAATAGAATAGAATCGAACTTGTGAACTAAACACTTCTCAAGTTTAAGAAGCGGCCACTCTACCACTGCACCAAACTCCCCACTGAAGTTTTAACGTTTATATTCAATTTTATTGTGAAATTTCTATTTCCCACCATGCAAAATATATTTTAAAATTTTTTTTATGTTTTTAGAAAAAAAACAAAAAGCAAAAACAACAAAACAAAATTTAAAATTCAACGGAATAAAAGAGCGTCGTTTTTGAATATGTATATTATAGGTATAGATTATACATATTATATGATACATATGTATATACTTTACATGGGTTTTTTATAAAAATGGAAAATTATTAATGAAAATTAGAAAATTTTGGAAAAATATTAATTTTGTAAGATGGCTATACTGAATATTTATCATTTAAAAAGAAAAAAATGAAAGTTGGTTGGTAAATCATTGAGTAAAATGGTTTTAAATGTCTGTCATTTACAGATTAAATATTATGATTTCATATAAAATATTAGAAATAAAAAAAAAATAGAATAGAATCGAACTTGTGAACTAAACACTTCTCAAGTTTAAGAAGCGGCCACTCTACCACTGCACCAAACTCCCCACTGAAGTTTTAACGTTTATATTCAATTTTATTGTGAAATTTCTATTTCCCACCATGCAAAATATATTTTAAAATTTTTTTTATGTTTTTAGAAAAAAAACAAAAAGCAAAAACAACAAAACAAAATTTAAAATTCAACGGAATAAAAGAGCGTCGTTTTTGAATATGTATATTATAGGTATAGATTATACATATTATATGATACATATGTATATACTTTACATGGGTTTTTTATAAAAATGGAAAATTATTAATGAAAATTAGAAAATTTTGGAAAAATATTAATTTTGTAAGATGGCTATACTGAATATTTATCATTTAAAAAGAAAAAAATGAAAGTTGGTTGGTAAATCATTGAGTAAAATGGTTTTAAATGTCTGTCATTTACAGATTAAATATTATGATATGTAAGAATTTATTTCATATAAAATATTAGAAATAAAAAAAAAAAAAAAAAATAGAATAGAATCGAACTTGTGAACTAAACACTTCTCAAGTTTAAGAAGCGGCCACTCTACCACTGCACCAAACTCCCCACTGAAGTTTTAACGTTTATATTCAATTTTATTGTGAAATTTCTATTTCCCACCATGCAAAATATATTTTAAAATTTTTTTTATGTTTTTAGAAAAAAAACAAAAAGCAAAAACAACAAAACAAAATTTAAAATTCAACGGAATAAAAGAGCGTCGTTTTTGAATATGTATATTATAGGTATAGATTATACATATTATATGATACATATGTATATACTTTACATGGGTTTTTTATAAAAATGGAAAATTATTAATGAAAATTAGAAAATTTTGGAAAAATATTAATTTTGTAAGATGGCTATACTGAATATTTATCATTTAAAAAGAAAAAAATGAAAGTTGGTTGGTAAATCATTGAGTAAAATGGTTTTAAATGTCTGTCATTTACAGATTAAATATTATGATATGTAAGAATTTATTTCATATAAAATATTAGAAATAAAAAAAAAAAAAAAAAATAGAATAGAATCGAACTTGTGAACTAAACACTTCTCAAGTTTAAGAAGCGGCCACTCTACCACTGCACCAAACTCCCCACTGAAGTTTTAACGTTTATATTCAATTTTATTGTGAAATTTCTATTTCCCACCATGCAAAATATATTTTAAAATTTTTTTTATGTTTTTAGAAAAAAAACAAAAAGCAAAAACAACAAAACAAAATTTAAAATTCAACGGAATAAAAGAGCGTCGTTTTTGAATATGTATATTATAGGTATAGATTATACATATTATATGATACATATGTATATACTTTACATGGGTTTTTTATAAAAATGGAAAATTATTAATGAAAATTAGAAAATTTTGGAAAAATATTAATTTTGTAAGATGGCTATACTGAATATTTATCATTTAAAAAGAAAAAAATGAAAGTTGGTTGGTAAATCATTGAGTAAAATGGTTTTAAATGTCTGTCATTTACAGATTAAATATTATGATATGTAAGAATTTATTTCATATAAAATATTAGAAATAAAAAAAAAAAAAAAAATAGAATAGAATCGAACTTGTGAACTAAACACTTCTCAAGTTTAAGAAGCGCCCACTCTACCACTGCACCAAACTCCCCACTGAAGTTTTAACGTTTATATTCAATTTTATTGTGAAATTTCTATTTCCCACCATGCAAAATATATTTTAAAATTTTTTTTATGTTTTTAGAAAAAAAACAAAAAGCAAAAACAACAAAACAAAATTTAAAATTCAACGGAATAAAAGAGCGTCGTTTTTGAATATGTATATTATAGGTATAGATTATACATATTATATGATACATATGTATATACTTTACATGGATTTTTTATAAAAATGGAAAATTATTAATGAAAATTAGAAAATTTTGGAAAAATATTAATTTTGTAAGATGGCTATACTGAATATTTATCATTTAAAAAGAAAAAAATGAAAGTTGGTTGGTAAATCATTGAGTAAAATGGTTTTAAATGTCTGTCATTTACAGATTAAATATTATGATTTCATATAAAATATTAGAAATAAAAAAAAAATAGAATAGAATCGAACTTGTGAACTAAACACTTCTCAAGTTTAAGAAGCGGCCACTCTACCACTGCACCAAACTCCCCACTGAAGTTTTAACGTTTATATTCAATTTTATTGTGAAATTTCTATTTCCCACCATGCAAAATATATTTTAAAATTTTTTTTATGTTTTTAGAAAAAAAACAAAAAGCAAAAACAACAAAACAAAATTTAAAATTCAACGGAATAAAAGAGCGTCGTTTTTGAATATGTATATTATAGGTATAGATTATACATATTATATGATACATATGTATATACTTTACATGGGTTTTTTATAAAAATGGAAAATTATTAATGAAAATTAGAAAATTTTGGAAAAATATTAATTTTGTAAGATGGCTATACTGAATATTTATCATTTAAAAAGAAAAAAATGAAAGTTGGTTGGTAAATCATTGAGTAAAATGGTTTTAAATGTCTGTCATTTACAGATTAAATATTATGATTTCATATAAAATATTAGAAATAAAAAAAAAATAGAATAGAATCGAACTTGTGAACTAAACACTTCTCAAGTTTAAGAAGCGGCCACTCTACCACTGCACCAAACTCCCCACTGAAGTTTTAACGTTTATATTCAATTTTATTGTGAAATTTCTATTTCCCACCATGCAAAATATATTTTAAAATTTTTTTTATGTTTTTAGAAAAAAAACAAAAAGCAAAAACAACAAAACAAAATTTAAAATTCAACGGAATAAAAGAGCGTCGTTTTTGAATATGTATATTATAGGTATAGATTATACATATTATATGATACATATGTATATACTTTACATGGGTTTTTTATAAAAATGGAAAATTATTAATGAAAATTAGAAAATTTTGGAAAAATATTAATTTTGTAAGATGGCTATACTGAATATTTATCATTTAAAAAGAAAAAAATGAAAGTTGGTTGGTAAATCATTGAGTAAAATGGTTTTAAATGTCTGTCATTTACAGATTAAATATTATGATATGTAAGAATTTATTTCATATAAAATATTAGAAATAAAAAAAAAAAAAAAAATAGAATAGAATCGAACTTGTGAACTAAACACTTCTCAAGTTTAAGAAGCGCCCACTCTACCACTGCACCAAACTCCCCACTGAAGTTTTAACGTTTATATTCAATTTTATTGTGAAATTTCTATTTCCCACCATGCAAAATATATTTTAAAATTTTTTTTATGTTTTTAGAAAAAAAACAAAAAGCAAAAACAACAAAACAAAATTTAAAATTCAACGGAATAAAAGAGCGTCGTTTTTGAATATGTATATTATAGGTATAGATTATACATATTATATGATACATATGTATATACTTTACATGGATTTTTTATAAAAATGGAAAATTATTAATGAAAATTAGAAAATTTTGGAAAAATATTAATTTTGTAAGATGGCTATACTGAATATTTATCATTTAAAAAGAAAAAAATGAAAGTTGGTTGGTAAATCATTGAGTAAAATGGTTTTAAATGTCTGTCATTTACAGATTAAATATTATGATTTCATATAAAATATTAGAAATAAAAAAAAAATAGAATAGAATCGAACTTGTGAACTAAACACTTCTCAAGTTTAAGAAGCGGCCACTCTACCACTGCACCAAACTCCCCACTGAAGTTTTAACGTTTATATTCAATTTTATTGTGAAATTTCTATTTCCCACCATGCAAAATATATTTTAAAATTTTTTTTATGTTTTTAGAAAAAAAACAAAAAGCAAAAACAACAAAACAAAATTTAAAATTCAACGGAATAAAAGAGCGTCGTTTTTGAATATGTATATTATAGGTATAGATTATACATATTATATGATACATATGTATATACTTTACATGGGTTTTTTATAAAAATGGAAAATTATTAATGAAAATTAGAAAATTTTGGAAAAATATTAATTTTGTAAGATGGCTATACTGAATATTTATCATTTAAAAAGAAAAAAATGAAAGTTGGTTGGTAAATCATTGAGTAAAATGGTTTTAAATGTCTGTCATTTACAGATTAAATATTATGATATGTAAGAATTTATTTCATATAAAATATTAGAAATAAAAAAAAAAAAAAAATAGAATAGAATCGAACTTGTGAACTAAACACTTCTCAAGTTTAAGAAGCGGCCACTCTACCACTGCACCAAACTCCCCACTGAAGTTTTAACGTTTATATTCAATTTTATTGTGAAATTTCTATTTCCCACCATGCAAAATATATTTTAAAATTTTTTTTATGTTTTTAGAAAAAAAACAAAAAGCAAAAACAACAAAACAAAATTTAAAATTCAACGGAATAAAAGAGCGTCGTTTTTGAATATGTATATTATAGGTATAGATTATACATATTATATGATACATATGTATATACTTTACATGGGTTTTTTATAAAAATGGAAAATTATTAATGAAAATTAGAAAATTTTGGAAAAATATTAATTTTGTAAGATGGCTATACTGAATATTTATCATTTAAAAAGAAAAAAATGAAAGTTGGTTGGTAAATCATTGAGTAAAATGGTTTTAAATGTCTGTCATTTACAGATTAAATATTATGATATGTAAGAATTTATTTCATATAAAATATTAGAAATAAAAAAAAAAAAAAAAAATAGAATAGAATCGAACTTGTGAACTAAACACTTCTCAAGTTTAAGAAGCGGCCACTCTACCACTGCACCAAACTCCCCACTGAAGTTTTAACGTTTATATTCAATTTTATTGTGAAATTTCTATTTCCCACCATGCAAAATATATTTTAAAATTTTTTTTATGTTTTTAGAAAAAAAACAAAAAGCAAAAACAACAAAACAAAATTTAAAATTCAACGGAATAAAAGAGCGTCGTTTTTGAATATGTATATTATAGGTATAGATTATACATATTATATGATACATATGTATATACTTTACATGGGTTTTTTATAAAAATGGAAAATTATTAATGAAAATTAGAAAATTTTGGAAAAATATTAATTTTGTAAGATGGCTATACTGAATATTTATCATTTAAAAAGAAAAAAATGAAAGTTGGTTGGTAAATCATTGAGTAAAATGGTTTTAAATGTCTGTCATTTACAGATTAAATATTATGATTTCATATAAAATATTAGAAATAAAAAAAAAATAGAATAGAATCGAACTTGTGAACTAAACACTTCTCAAGTTTAAGAAGCGGCCACTCTACCACTGCACCAAACTCCCCACTGAAGTTTTAACGTTTATATTCAATTTTATTGTGAAATTTCTATTTCCCACCATGCAAAATATATTTTAAAATTTTTTTTATGTTTTTAGAAAAAAAACAAAAAGCAAAAACAACAAAACAAAATTTAAAATTCAACGGAATAAAAGAGCGTCGTTTTTGAATATGTATATTATAGGTATAGATTATACATATTATATGATACATATGTATATACTTTACATGGGTTTTTTATAAAAATGGAAAATTATTAATGAAAATTAGAAAATTTTGGAAAAATATTAATTTTGTAAGATGGCTATACTGAATATTTATCATTTAAAAAGAAAAAAATGAAAGTTGGTTGGTAAATCATTGAGTAAAATGGTTTTAAATGTCTGTCATTTACAGATTAAATATTATGATTTCATATAAAATATTAGAAATAAAAAAAAAATAGAATAGAATCGAACTTGTGAACTAAACACTTCTCAAGTTTAAGAAGCGGCCACTCTACCACTGCACCAAACTCCCCACTGAAGTTTTAACGTTTATATTCAATTTTATTGTGAAATTTCTATTTCCCACCATGCAAAATATATTTTAAAATTTTTTTTATGTTTTTAGAAAAAAAACAAAAAGCAAAAACAACAAAACAAAATTTAAAATTCAACGGAATAAAAGAGCGTCGTTTTTGAATATGTATATTATAGGTATAGATTATACATATTATATGATACATATGTATATACTTTACATGGGTTTTTTATAAAAATGGAAAATTATTAATGAAAATTAGAAAATTTTGGAAAAATATTAATTTTGTAAGATGGCTATACTGAATATTTATCATTTAAAAAGAAAAAAATGAAAGTTGGTTGGTAAATCATTGAGTAAAATGGTTTTAAATGTCTGTCATTTACAGATTAAATATTATGATATGTAAGAATTTATTTCATATAAAATATTAGAAATAAAAAAAAAAAAAAAAATAGAATAGAATCGAACTTGTGAACTAAACACTTCTCAAGTTTAAGAAGCGCCCACTCTACCACTGCACCAAACTCCCCACTGAAGTTTTAACGTTTATATTCAATTTTATTGTGAAATTTCTATTTCCCACCATGCAAAATATATTTTAAAATTTTTTTTATGTTTTTAGAAAAAAAACAAAAAGCAAAAACAACAAAACAAAATTTAAAATTCAACGGAATAAAAGAGCGTCGTTTTTGAATATGTATATTATAGGTATAGATTATACATATTATATGATACATATGTATATACTTTACATGGATTTTTTATAAAAATGGAAAATTATTAATGAAAATTAGAAAATTTTGGAAAAATATTAATTTTGTAAGATGGCTATACTGAATATTTATCATTTAAAAAGAAAAAAATGAAAGTTGGTTGGTAAATCATTGAGTAAAATGGTTTTAAATGTCTGTCATTTACAGATTAAATATTATGATTTCATATAAAATATTAGAAATAAAAAAAAAATAGAATAGAATCGAACTTGTGAACTAAACACTTCTCAAGTTTAAGAAGCGGCCACTCTACCACTGCACCAAACTCCCCACTGAAGTTTTAACGTTTATATTCAATTTTATTGTGAAATTTCTATTTCCCACCATGCAAAATATATTTTAAAATTTTTTTTATGTTTTTAGAAAAAAAACAAAAAGCAAAAACAACAAAACAAAATTTAAAATTCAACGGAATAAAAGAGCGTCGTTTTTGAATATGTATATTATAGGTATAGATTATACATATTATATGATACATATGTATATACTTTACATGGGTTTTTTATAAAAATGGAAAATTATTAATGAAAATTAGAAAATTTTGGAAAAATATTAATTTTGTAAGATGGCTATACTGAATATTTATCATTTAAAAAGAAAAAAATGAAAGTTGGTTGGTAAATCATTGAGTAAAATGGTTTTAAATGTCTGTCATTTACAGATTAAATATTATGATATGTAAGAATTTATTTCATATAAAATATTAGAAATAAAAAAAAAAAAAAAAATAGAATAGAATCGAACTTGTGAACTAAACACTTCTCAAGTTTAAGAAGCGGCCACTCTACCACTGCACCAAACTCCCCACTGAAGTTTTAACGTTTATATTCAATTTTATTGTGAAATTTCTATTTCCCACCATGCAAAATATATTTTAAAATTTTTTTTATGTTTTTAGAAAAAAAACAAAAAGCAAAAACAACAAAACAAAATTTAAAATTCAACGGAATAAAAGAGCGTCGTTTTTGAATATGTATATTATAGGTATAGATTATACATATTATATGATACATATGTATATACTTTACATGGGTTTTTTATAAAAATGGAAAATTATTAATGAAAATTAGAAAATTTTGGAAAAATATTAATTTTGTAAGATGGCTATACTGAATATTTATCATTTAAAAAGAAAAAAATGAAAGTTGGTTGGTAAATCATTGAGTAAAATGGTTTTAAATGTCTGTCATTTACAGATTAAATATTATGATATGTAAGAATTTATTTCATATAAAATATTAGAAATAAAAAAAAAAAAAAAAATAGAATAGAATCGAACTTGTGAACTAAACACTTCTCAAGTTTAAGAAGCGCCCACTCTACCACTGCACCAAACTCCCCACTGAAGTTTTAACGTTTATATTCAATTTTATTGTGAAATTTCTATTTCCCACCATGCAAAATATATTTTAAAATTTTTTTTATGTTTTTAGAAAAAAAACAAAAAGCAAAAACAACAAAACAAAATTTAAAATTCAACGGAATAAAAGAGCGTCGTTTTTGAATATGTATATTATAGGTATAGATTATACATATTATATGATACATATGTATATACTTTACATGGGTTTTTTATAAAAATGGAAAATTATTAATGAAAATTAGAAAATTTTGGAAAAATATTAATTTTGTAAGATGGCTATACTGAATATTTATCATTTAAAAAGAAAAAAATGAAAGTTGGTTGGTAAATCATTGAGTAAAATGGTTTTAAATGTCTGTCATTTACAGATTAAATATTATGATTTCATATAAAATATTAGAAATAAAAAAAAAATAGAATAGAATCGAACTTGTGAACTAAACACTTCTCAAGTTTAAGAAGCGGCCACTCTACCACTGCACCAAACTCCCCACTGAAGTTTTAACGTTTATATTCAATTTTATTGTGAAATTTCTATTTCCCACCATGCAAAATATATTTTAAAATTTTTTTTATGTTTTTAGAAAAAAAACAAAAAGCAAAAACAACAAAACAAAATTTAAAATTCAACGGAATAAAAGAGCGTCGTTTTTGAATATGTATATTATAGGTATAGATTATACATATTATATGATACATATGTATATACTTTACATGGGTTTTTTATAAAAATGGAAAATTATTAATGAAAATTAGAAAATTTTGGAAAAATATTAATTTTGTAAGATGGCTATACTGAATATTTATCATTTAAAAAGAAAAAAATGAAAGTTGGTTGGTAAATCATTGAGTAAAATGGTTTTAAATGTCTGTCATTTACAGATTAAATATTATGATATGTAAGAATTTATTTCATATAAAATATTAGAAATAAAAAAAAAAAAAAAAATAGAATAGAATCGAACTTGTGAACTAAACACTTCTCAAGTTTAAGAAGCGCCCACTCTACCACTGCACCAAACTCCCCACTGAAGTTTTAACGTTTATATTCAATTTTATTGTGAAATTTCTATTTCCCACCATGCAAAATATATTTTAAAATTTTTTTTATGTTTTTAGAAAAAAAACAAAAAGCAAAAACAACAAAACAAAATTTAAAATTCAACGGAATAAAAGAGCGTCGTTTTTGAATATGTATATTATAGGTATAGATTATACATATTATATGATACATATGTATATACTTTACATGGGTTTTTTATAAAAATGGAAAATTATTAATGAAAATTAGAAAATTTTGGAAAAATATTAATTTTGTAAGATGGCTATACTGAATATTTATCATTTAAAAAGAAAAAAATGAAAGTTGGTTGGTAAATCATTGAGTAAAATGGTTTTAAATGTTTGTCATTTACAGATTAAATATTATGATTTCATATAAAATATTAGAAATAAAAAAAAAATAGAATAGAATCGAACTTGTGAACTAAACACTTCTCAAGTTTAAGAAGCGGCCACTCTACCACTGCACCAAACTCCCCACTGAAGTTTTAACGTTTATATTCAATTTTATTGTGAAATTTCTATTTCCCACCATGCAAAATATATTTTAAAATTTTTTTTATGTTTTTAGAAAAAAAACAAAAAGCAAAAACAACAAAACAAAATTTAAAATTCAACGGAATAAAAGAGCGTCGTTTTTGAATATGTATATTATAGGTATAGATTATACATATTATATGATACATATGTATATACTTTACATGGGTTTTTTATAAAAATGGAAAATTATTAATGAAAATTAGAAAATTTTGGAAAAATATTAATTTTGTAAGATGGCTATACTGAATATTTATCATTTAAAAAGAAAAAAATGAAAGTTGGTTGGTAAATCATTGAGTAAAATGGTTTTAAATGTCTGTCATTTACAGATTAAATATTATGATATGTAAGAATTTATTTCATATAAAATATTAGAAATAAAAAAAAAAAAAAAAAATAGAATAGAATCGAACTTGTGAACTAAACACTTCTCAAGTTTAAGAAGCGGCCACTCTACCACTGCACCAAACTCCCCACTGAAGTTTTAACGTTTATATTCAATTTTATTGTGAAATTTCTATTTCCCACCATGCAAAATATATTTTAAAATTTTTTTTATGTTTTTAGAAAAAAAACAAAAAGCAAAAACAACAAAACAAAATTTAAAATTCAACGGAATAAAAGAGCGTCGTTTTTGAATATGTATATTATAGGTATAGATTATACATATTATATGATACATATGTATATACTTTACATGGGTTTTTTATAAAAATGGAAAATTATTAATGAAAATTAGAAAATTTTGGAAAAATATTAATTTTGTAAGATGGCTATACTGAATATTTATCATTTAAAAAGAAAAAAATGAAAGTTGGTTGGTAAATCATTGAGTAAAATGGTTTTAAATGTCTGTCATTTACAGATTAAATATTATGATATGTAAGAATTTATTTCATATAAAATATTAGAAATAAAAAAAAAAAAAAAAATAGAATAGAATCGAACTTGTGAACTAAACACTTCTCAAGTTTAAGAAGCGGCCACTCTACCACTGCACCAAACTCCCCACTGAAGTTTTAACGTTTATATTCAATTTTATTGTGAAATTTCTATTTCCCACCATGCAAAATATATTTTAAAATTTTTTTTATGTTTTTAGAAAAAAAACAAAAAGCAAAAACAACAAAACAAAATTTAAAATTCAACGGAATAAAAGAGCGTCGTTTTTGAATATGTATATTATAGGTATAGATTATACATATTATATGATACATATGTATATACTTTACATGGGTTTTTTATAAAAATGGAAAATTATTAATGAAAATTAGAAAATTTTGGAAAAATATTAATTTTGTAAGATGGCTATACTGAATATTTATCATTTAAAAAGAAAAAAATGAAAGTTGGTTGGTAAATCATTGAGTAAAATGGTTTTAAATGTCTGTCATTTACAGATTAAATATTATGATATGTAAGAATTTATTTCATATAAAATATTAGAAATAAAAAAAAAAAAAAAAAATAGAATAGAATCGAACTTGTGAACTAAACACTTCTCAAGTTTAAGAAGCGGCCACTCTACCACTGCACCAAACTCCCCACTGAAGTTTTAACGTTTATATTCAATTTTATTGTGAAATTTCTATTTCCCACCATGCAAAATATATTTTAAAATTTTTTTTATGTTTTTAGAAAAAAAACAAAAAGCAAAAACAACAAAACAAAATTTAAAATTCAACGGAATAAAAGAGCGTCGTTTTTGAATATGTATATTATAGGTATAGATTATACATATTATATGATACATATGTATATACTTTACATGGGTTTTTTATAAAAATGGAAAATTATTAATGAAAATTAGAAAATTTTGGAAAAATATTAATTTTGTAAGATGGCTATACTGAATATTTATCATTTAAAAAGAAAAAAATGAAAGTTGGTTGGTAAATCATTGAGTAAAATGGTTTTAAATGTCTGTCATTTACAGATTAAATATTATGATATGTAAGAATTTATTTCATATAAAATATTAGAAATAAAAAAAAAAAAAAAAATAGAATAGAATCGAACTTGTGAACTAAACACTTCTCAAGTTTAAGAAGCGGCCACTCTACCACTGCACCAAACTCCCCACTGAAGTTTTAACGTTTATATTCAATTTTATTGTGAAATTTCTATTTCCCACCATGCAAAATATATTTTAAAATTTTTTTTATGTTTTTAGAAAAAAAACAAAAAGCAAAAACAACAAAACAAAATTTAAAATTCAACGGAATAAAAGAGCGTCGTTTTTGAATATGTATATTATAGGTATAGATTATACATATTATATGATACATATGTATATACTTTACATGGGTTTTTTATAAAAATGGAAAATTATTAATGAAAATTAGAAAATTTTGGAAAAATATTAATTTTGTAAGATGGCTATACTGAATATTTATCATTTAAAAAGAAAAAAATGAAAGTTGGTTGGTAAATCATTGAGTAAAATGGTTTTAAATGTCTGTCATTTACAGATTAAATATTATGATATGTAAGAATTTATTTCATATAAAATATTAGAAATAAAAAAAAAAAAAAAAAATAGAATAGAATCGAACTTGTGAACTAAACACTTCTCAAGTTTAAGAAGCGGCCACTCTACCACTGCACCAAACTCCCCACTGAAGTTTTAACGTTTATATTCAATTTTATTGTGAAATTTCTATTTCCCACCATGCAAAATATATTTTAAAATTTTTTTTATGTTTTTAGAAAAAAAACAAAAAGCAAAAACAACAAAACAAAATTTAAAATTCAACGGAATAAAAGAGCGTCGTTTTTGAATATGTATATTATAGGTATAGATTATACATATTATATGATACATATGTATATACTTTACATGGGTTTTTTATAAAAATGGAAAATTATTAATGAAAATTAGAAAATTTTGGAAAAATATTAATTTTGTAAGATGGCTATACTGAATATTTATCATTTAAAAAGAAAAAAATGAAAGTTGGTTGGTAAATCATTGAGTAAAATGGTTTTAAATGTCTGTCATTTACAGATTAAATATTATGATATGTAAGAATTTATTTCATATAAAATATTAGAAATAAAAAAAAAAAAAAAAAATAGAATAGAATCGAACTTGTGAACTAAACACTTCTCAAGTTTAAGAAGCGGCCACTCTACCACTGCACCAAACTCCCCACTGAAGTTTTAACGTTTATATTCAATTTTATTGTGAAATTTCTATTTCCCACCATGCAAAATATATTTTAAAATTTTTTTTATGTTTTTAGAAAAAAAACAAAAAGCAAAAACAACAAAACAAAATTTAAAATTCAACGGAATAAAAGAGCGTCGTTTTTGAATATGTATATTATAGGTATAGATTATACATATTATATGATACATATGTATATACTTTACATGGGTTTTTTATAAAAATGGAAAATTATTAATGAAAATTAGAAAATTTTGGAAAAATATTAATTTTGTAAGATGGCTATACTGAATATTTATCATTTAAAAAGAAAAAAATGAAAGTTGGTTGGTAAATCATTGAGTAAAATGGTTTTAAATGTCTGTCATTTACAGATTAAATATTATGATATGTAAGAATTTATTTCATATAAAATATTAGAAATAAAAAAAAAAAAAAAAAATAGAATAGAATCGAACTTGTGAACTAAACACTTCTCAAGTTTAAGAAGCGGCCACTCTACCACTGCACCAAACTCCCCACTGAAGTTTTAACGTTTATATTCAATTTTATTGTGAAATTTCTATTTCCCACCATGCAAAATATATTTTAAAATTTTTTTTATGTTTTTAGAAAAAAAACAAAAAGCAAAAACAACAAAACAAAATTTAAAATTCAACGGAATAAAAGAGCGTCGTTTTTGAATATGTATATTATAGGTATAGATTATACATATTATATGATACATATGTATATACTTTACATGGGTTTTTTATAAAAATGGAAAATTATTAATGAAAATTAGAAAATTTTGGAAAAATATTAATTTTGTAAGATGGCTATACTGAATATTTATCATTTAAAAAGAAAAAAATGAAGTTGGTTGGTAAATCATTGAGTAAAATGGTTTTAAATGTCTGTCATTTACAGATTAAATATTATGATATGTAAGAATTTATTTCATATAAAATATTAGAAATAAAAAAAAAAAAAAAAAAAATAGAATAGAATCGAACTTGTGAACTAAACACTTCTCAAGTTTTAAGAAGCGGCCACTCTACCACTGCACCAAACTCCCCACTGAAGTTTTAACGTTTATATTCAATTTTATTGTGAAATTTCTATTTCCCACCATGCAAAATATATTTTAAAATTTTTTTTATGTTTTTAGAAAAAAAACAAAAAGCAAAAACAACAAAACAAAATTTAAAATTCAACGGAATAAAAGAGCGTCGTTTTTGAATATGTATATTATAGGTATAGATTATACATATTATATGATACATATGTATATACTTTACATGGGTTTTTTATAAAAATGGAAAATTATTAATGAAAATTAGAAAATTTTGGAAAAATATTAATTTTGTAAGATGGCTATACTGAATATTTATCATTTAAAAAGAAAAAAATGAAAGTTGGTTGGTAAATCATTGAGTAAAATGGTTTTAAATGTCTGTCATTTACAGATTAAATATTATGATATGTAAGAATTTATTTCATATAAAATATTAGAAATAAAAAAAAAAAAAAAAAATAGAATAGAATCGAACTTGTGAACTAAACACTTCTCAAGTTTAAGAAGCGGCCACTCTACCACTGCACCAAACTCCCCACTGAAGTTTTAACGTTTATATTCAATTTTATTGTGAAATTTCTATTTCCCACCATGCAAAATATATTTTAAAATTTTTTTTATGTTTTTAGAAAAAAAACAAAAAGCAAAACAACAAAACAAAATTTAAAATTCAACGGAATAAAAGAGCGTCGTTTTTGAATATGTATATTATAGGTATAGATTATACATATTATATGATACATATGTATATACTTTACATGGGTTTTTATAAAAATGGAAAATTATTAATGAAAATTAGAAAATTTTGGAAAAATATTAATTTTGTAAGATGGCTATACTGAATATTTATCATTTAAAAAGAAAAAAATGAAAGTTGGTTGGTAAATCATTGAGTAAAATGTTTTAAATGTCTGTCATTTACAGATTAAATATTATGATATGTAAGAATTTATTTCATATAAAATATTAGAAATAAAAAAAAAAAAAAAAAATAGAATAGAATCGAACTTGTGAACTAAACACTTCTCAAGTTTAAGAAGCGCCCACTCTACCACTGCACCAAACTCCCCACTGAAGTTTTAACGTTTATATTCAATTTTATTGTGAAATTTCTATTTCCCACCATGCAAAATATATTTTAAAATTTTTTTTATGTTTTTAGAAAAAAAACAAAAAGCAAAAACAACAAAACAAAATTTAAAATTCATCAACGGAATAAAAGAGCGTCGTTTTTGAATATGTATATTATAGGTATAGATTATACATATTATATGATACATATGTATATACTTTACATGGGTTTTTTATAAAAATGGAAAATTATTAATGAAAATTAGAAAATTTTGGAAAAATATTAATTTTGTAAGATGGCTATACTGAATATTTATCATTTAAAAAGAAAAAAAATGAAAGTTGGTTGGTAAATCATTGAGTAAAATGGTTTTAAAATGTCTGTCATTTACAGATTAAATATTATGATATGTAAGAATTTATTTCATATAAAATATTAGAAATAAAAAAAAAAAAAAAAAAATAGAATAGAATCGAACTTGTGAACTAAACACTTCTCAAGTTTAAGAAGCGCCCACTCTACCACTGCACCAACTCCCCACTGAAGTTTTAACGTTTATATTCAATTTTATTGTGAAATTTCTATTTCCCACCATGCAAAATATATTTTAAAATTTTTTTTTATGTTTTTTAGAAAAAAAACAAAAAGCAAAAACAACAAAACAAAATTTAAAATTCAACGGAATAAAAGAGCGTCGTTTTTGAATATGTATATTATAGGTATAGATTATACATATTATATGATACATATGTATATACTTTACATGGGTTTTTTATAAAAATGGAAAATTATTAATGAAAATTAGAAAATTTTGGAAAAAATATTAATTTTGTAAGATGGCTATACTGAATATTTATCATTTAAAAAGAAAAAAATGAAAGTTGGTTGGTAAATCATTGAGTAAAATGGTTTTAAATGTCTGTCATTTACAGATTAAATATTATGATATGTAAGAATTTATTTCATATAAAATATTAGAAATAAAAAAAAAAAAAAAAAAATAGAATAGAATCGAACTTGTGAACTAAACACTTCTCAAGTTTAAGAAGCGGCCACTCTACCACTGCACCAAACTCCCCACTGAAGTTTTAACGTTTATATTCAATTTTATTGTGAAATTTCTATTTCCCACCATGCAAAATATATTTTAAAATTTTTTTTATGTTTTTAGAAAAAAAACAAAAAGCAAAAACAACAAACAAAATTTAAAATTCAACGGAATAAAAGAGCGTCGTTTTTGAATATGTATATTATAGGTATAGATTATACATATTATATGATACATATGTATATACTTTACATGGGTTTTTTATAAAAATGGAAAATTATTAATGAAAATTAGAAAATTTTGGAAAAATATTAATTTTGTAAGATGGCTATACTGAATATTTATCATTTAAAAAGAAAAAAATGAAAGTTGGTTGGTAAATCATTGAGTAAAATGGTTTTAAATGTCTGTCATTTACAGATTAAATATTATGATATGTAAGAATTTATTTCATATAAAATATTAGAAATAAAAAAAAAAAAAAAAAATAGAATAGAATCGAACTTGTGAACTAAACACTTCTCAAGTTTAAGAAGCGGCCACTCTACCACTGCACCAAACTCCCCACTGAAGTTTTAACGTTTATATTCAATTTTATTGTGAAATTTCTATTTCCCACCATGCAAAATATATTTTAAAATTTTTTTTATGTTTTTAGAAAAAAAACAAAAAGCAAAAACAACAAAACAAAATTTAAAATTCAACGGAATAAAAGAGCGTCGTTTTTGAATATGTATATTATAGGTATAGATTATACATATTATATGATACATATGTATATACTTTACATGGGGTTTTTATAAAAATGGAAAATTATTAATGAAAATTAGAAAATTTTGGAAAAATATTAATTTTGTAAGATGGCTATACTGAATATTTATCATTTAAAAAGAAAAAAATGAAAGTTGGTTGGTAAATCATTGAGTAAAATGGTTTTAAATGTCTGTCATTTACAGATTAAATATTATGATATGTAAGAATTTATTTCATATAAAATATTAGAAATAAAAAAAAAAAAAAAAAAATAGAATAGAATCGAACTTGTGAACTAAACACTTCTCAAGTTTAAGAAGCGCCCACTCTACCACTGCACCAAACTCCCCACTGAAGTTTTAACGTTTATATTCAATTTTATGTGAAATTTCTATTTCCCACCATGCAAAATATATTTTAAAATTTTTTTTATGTTTTTAGAAAAAAAAACAAAAAGCAAAAACAACAAAACAAAATTTAAAATTCAACGGAATAAAAGAGCGTCGTTTTTGAATATGTATATTATAGGTATAGATTATACATATTATATGATACATATGTATATACTTTACATGGGTTTTTTATAAAAATGGAAAATTATTAATGAAAATTAGAAAATTTTGGAAAAATATTAATTTTGTAAGATGGCTATACTGAATATTTATCATTTAAAAAGAAAAAAATGAAAGTTGGTTGGTAAATCATTGAGTAAAATGGTTTTAAATGTCTGTCATTTACAGATTAAATATTATGATATGTAAGAATTTATTTCATATAAAATATTAGAAATAAAAAAAAAAAAAAAAAATAGAATAGAATCGAACTTGTGAACTAAACACTTCTCAAGTTTAAGAAGCGGCCACTCTACCACTGCACCAAACTCCCCACTGAAGTTTTAACGTTTATATTCAATTTTATTGTGAAATTTCTATTTCCCACCATGCAAAATATATTTTAAAATTTTTTTTTATGTTTTAGAAAAAAAACAAAAAGCAAAAACAACAAAACAAAATTTAAAATTCAACGGAATAAAAGAGCGTCGTTTTTGAATATGTATATTATAGGTATAGATTATACATATTATATGATACATATGTATATACTTTACATGGGTTTTTTATAAAAATGGAAAATTATTAATGAAAATTAGAAAATTTTGGAAAAATATTAATTTTGTAAGATGGCTATACTGAATATTTATCATTTAAAAAGAAAAAAATGAAAGTTGGTTGGTAAATCATTGAGTAAAATGGTTTTAAATGTCTGTCATTTACAGATTAAATATTATGATATGTAAGAATTTATTTCATATAAAATATTAGAAATAAAAAAAAAAAAAAAAAAATAGAATAGAATCGAACTTGTGAACTAAACACTTCTCAAGTTTAAGAAGCGCCCACTCTACCACTGCACCAAACTCCCCACTGAAGTTTTAACGTTTATATTCAATTTTATTGTGAAATTTCTATTTCCCACCATGCAAAATATATTTTAAAATTTTTTTTATGTTTTTAGAAAAAAAACAAAAAGCAAAAACAACAAAACAAAATTTAAAATTCAACGGAATAAAAGAGCGTCGTTTTTGAATATGTATATTATACGGTATAGATTATACATATTATATGATACATATGTATATACTTTACATGGGTTTTTTATAAAAATGGAAAATTATTAATGAAAATTAGAAAATTTTGGAAAAATATTAATTTTGTAAGATGGCTATACTGAATATTTATCATTTAAAAGAAAAAAATGAAAGTTGGTTGGTAAATCATTGTGTAAAATGGTTTTAAATGTCTGTCATTTACAGATTAAATATTATGATATGTAAGAATTTATTTCATATAAAATATTAGAAATAAAAAAAAAAAAAAAAAAATAGAATAGAATCGAACTTGTGAACTAAACACTTCTCAAGTTTAAGAAGCGCCCACTCTACCACTGCACCAAACTCCCCACTGAAGTTTTAACGTTTATATTCAATTTTATTGTGAAATTTCTATTTCCCACCATGCAAAATATATTTTAAAATTTTTTTTATGTTTTTAGAAAAAAAACAAAAAGCAAAAACAACAAAACAAAATTTAAAATTCAACGGAATAAAAGAGCGTCGTTTTTGAATATGTATATTATAGGTATAGATTATACATATTATATGATACATATGTATATACTTTACATGGGTTTTTTATAAAAATGGAAAATTATTATGAAAATTAGAAAATTTTGGAAAAATATTAATTTTGTAAGATGGCTATACTGAATATTTATCATTTAAAAAGAAAAAATGAAAGTTGGTTGGTAAATCATTGAGTAAAATGGTTTTAAATGTCTGTCATTTACAGATTAAATATTATGATATGTAAGAATTTATTTCATATAAAATATTAGAAATAAAAAAAAAAAAAAAAAATAGAATAGAATCGAACTTGTGAACTAAACACTTCTCAAGTTTAAGAAGCGGCCACTCTACCACTGCACCAAACTCCCCACTGAAGTTTTAACGTTTATATTCAATTTTATTGTGAAATTTCTATTTCCCACCATGCAAAATATATTTTAAAATTTTTTTTATGTTTTTAGAAAAAAAACAAAAAGCAAAAACAACAAAACAAAATTTAAAATTCAACGGAATAAAAGAGCGTCGTTTTTGAATATGTATATTATAGGTATAGATTATACATATTATATGATACATATGTATATACTTTACATGGGTTTTTTATAAAAATGGAAAATTATTAATGAAAATTAGAAAATTTTGGAAAAATATTAATTTTGTAAGATGGCTATACTGAATATTTATCATTTAAAAAGAAAAAAATGAAAGTTGGTTGGTAAATCATTGAGTAAAATGGTTTTAAATGTCTGTCATTTACAGATTAAATATTATGATATGTAAGAATTTATTTCATATAAAATATTAGAAATAAAAAAAAAAAAAAAAAAATAGAATAGAATCGAACTTGTGAACTAAACACTTCTCAAGTTTAAGAAGCGGCCACTCTACCACTGCACCAAACTCCCCACTGAAGTTTTGACGTTTATATTCAATTTTATTGTGAAATTTCTATTTCCCACCATGCAAAATATATTTTAAAATTTTTTTTATGTTTTTAGAAGAAAAAACAAAAAGCAAAAACAACAAAACAAAATTTAAAATTCAACGGAATAAAAGAGCGTCGTTTTTGAATATGTATATTATAGGTATAGATTATACATATTATATGATACATATGTATATACTTTACATGGGTTTTTTATAAAAATGGAAAATTATTAATGAAAATTAGAAAATTTTGGAAAAATATTAATTTTGTAAGATGGCTATACTGAATATTTATCATTTAAAAAGAAAAAAATGAAAGTTGGTTGGTAAATCATTGAGTAAAATGGTTT